>JAHZNC010006740.1:0-10434 GCA_027744095.1 Zhuqinia jingwanae | reverse complement strand
TTCAGCTTGTTTAAAAAATATCGTGTTTTTTAGGGCGAATACAGGAATAATTGCAGATTAGAAGTATACAAGAAAGTCGGACAGTTCAAGGTGAAATCAATTCATGTCATGTACAACAGATGCAAGTAAACTAATCAAATGGACACGGGGAATTCAATCAATTAAAAAGTGAAGAAAACTCATACTACAACTTCTACAATTAGAGTACTCAAAAAAAAATCTAAATTATTACATTTTAGATGGTATTCTAGCTCTAGGTATTTACGTATCATATCATATCACAAATTTACCTTGACATCCTCATCCTATTATCACCATCATCCCCAAACATAATGAGGAATGCGTGGAGAAATGGAGATACCATAACAATAATTGAAATATATAATATGCATACATTCATATACAAGCTTAAAATATATTGCCTAGCAAGTTATTCCAAATCATTGACAATTTTATCTTTGTTTGACAAAAATCAAAATTAATTTTAAGTTTAGAATTAAAACTTTTATAGGAAATTAATTTTGTTGGAATCATCAGTTTCTTACAAAAAAGCCTGTTATAAGTTTCATTTGGAAAGAGTTATACAGCTTTGAATTTACTGACTCACCCGATTTCCCGAAAATCCAATAAACTCTAAAAGCTTCATTATCCTTTGAGGTAGCATAGAAATTAGCTGTAATATAATACAAAAAATTTCAGAGAAAAGTAAAATATAACTGTGTTGTGTTTATTTTGGAGCCTGATTAAGTTCCTTACCAAATTATAAGCCCCAACGCCCATCCTCACCCCACTCTCGAAATGAGCCTTGTGCTTACATTCCTGCCAGTTTTTGTGTTTTAAAATGTTCCAGCATTCTCTGCAATCGAAAAATAAAAAGGTGTATTTTAATGACGAATGATCAATTCATTCATGTATTTTTTTATTTCATTTTTTTAAACTGACTTGTAGGCATTGAGACATGAGCGCATTCGGAGACCACCCTTCACAAAGCTCATCAGGTTCTCGTCCTCCACAAAGGTTAGAACAGCTCGTAAAAGGAGACATTCGGCGTAACAGAGTTCGGCATGAATTTCATCTGTAGTTTTATTGTCATCAAAAAGTAAATAAACATAAGACTTTGTGCCGGCTAAATATTTTTCTTTATGGGTAAAACTAAAGCAAATAAATTAAATAATTCTTGCCAAAAGCTGCTCATACCTTCGCTCAAAATATCAAAAATTTAGTTGATTGACTTAACTGATGCGTCTCAAAATCTTGTCACAAATTAAGATAATTCTTCAAACCTGCTCAAAAGTTAAAACTGCTTCTAGGAACTGAAAAGTGCCATGGCCCAGAGCATGGTACATGCTGGACTGCGCCCTTGACAAATCAAATGTACAACAATGGTCACGATTGTTTTTTAGTAATAAGAATTGCAAAAATTGAATGTGCTCAATTTGTTAAAAAAAATAACATACCATGGACGTATCAGAGTTCTGGCTTCATCGAACTTGTTATTCATGAAAAACTCCATGGCTTGTTTGGCTTCGTCGATTGCACATGGAAGAGCCATAGCATCCGGCCTACGTAAATTAAAGAAATACAAAAAATAATCCAATATTACTTAAGATTGCTTAAAATTGTCAGATTTGTTTTATATTTATGTTATGTTTAATCAATTTGATAATTATGCATCTACTTAGGAGTTCCCTTCAAATTGTTTTCCATTATTTTTGAATTATTCACGGTAAAATTTAAAAAAAATCTTTTCCAGTTATTATTTGTAATCTCGACTTATTATTAAATTTATTAAATTTATTTAGATTTATTTAATTAAATGTTATCCTAAACCTAAATTGATAAACCGAAACTTCCTACACAACAAAAAAATCACAACATGTGGAGTTTTCTTAAATCCAATTCCTTGAAATTAAAATGTATGTGTTGTTTGACAATCAAAAATAAATGTTTTTATGTTTAAATGTTTACAGTTTTATTTGTTACTAATGTATTTAATTGCCTGAACTTCGAATAAAGTACAAAATATTGACTAATCTTGTGGTTCTTGAATTGAGCGTGCATGTCCTTGACCAGCTCTTTGAAGAGAAAATTAGATGGAGGTAACCTGATATATATGCACAATAAACAATTGCTTAATAGAATGTATTATGAAACAATTATGAATACATTTAATTCTTCGCATCCAAATCCTACTCATGTACCATCTTCCAAGTGTGATTGACAAGTTTGAAATAAGCGATAAATTTAGCAAACTAAAAACAATATGCAATTGTCTCAGGAAAAAGTACTTTGTTGTAAAAATGAATTTAAAAAAGGAGAGTAAATAAATATGCATACCTGGCAATGTCCTCCGAAGCATCATGGAATGACTGTTAATTTAAAAATTCAATGTAATTGACTAACTCGGAAAAAATCAACAAAACATTAATGTGATGATTTTTTTTGCTTACCTCTTCGTCGCCATCTGAATCAGACATTTTGACCGGCTTTTCCCAAAAAAGTATCACTTTAAATTTGTTTTATTTTGTAAATAAGATTTATCCTCGCTATAATCTATTCTGAAGTACTATTATCGTCTACTGTGCTACTTTTCAAACAAATATAAAGAATATATAGAAGACATTTCACTGTGATGATGATGATGATTAATTAAGGCATACATCGGATTTTGCATTAAGAACACATACACGTTTTTAATGCGTCGTGATTAAACACATCAAAAATCACAACGCACGGGGTACCAGGTACTTTTTTATTTTATAAAGAAAAACTGGTTAATCACAATCCTCAAAAAAATATTTACGATTTTCGCAACTTTTAAAGTTTAAAAAAAATTGAATTTCAATTCTCCAATTTAATTTCCTTCCCAATTTCAATGGCATTTTTTCTTCAACACATACCTATTTAATCTCTTTTAAAGTTATAAACGAAAGATTTAACGAAAAATAATTAGATTTTAAAACTATAATAAGACTAGAAAAAAAGAAGATTGCACACGAATGCGTTTGACTTGAATTGATATGTATTTCTAAATATCTAAATATATGAGTCTATCACTTTTTAGACAGGCAAAAGGATGGGATCGGGATGGTGTTATGTTGTCAATGATGTCCATATGACCATAATGATGGAAGAAGAAGTTTTGTCTTATGTTTCCTGTGAGGAGGAGGATGATGATGATGCTGCTGCTGCTGCTGCTGGTTTACGCGTCTCGCTTCTTCGGTAGACGTAACGAGAGAATCCGCAAGTAGCACAATATCTTTGGAGTTAAACCTGTTCAAGTAAATATTGACTAATGAATTACATTTTTTAAACGAGCAACTCACAAAATAAAACAAAACCCCATGTAAAGTTATTCTTCCAACTAAACTTGACTATTACGTCCAAATTTATCGATTTTTCGCATAATTATCGTCAACTCAATAAGTCCATTGACTTTTACAGAGGATAATGGATGGGATATTATATTTTTTACGATTTTCTTATACACTCCATTCACAAAATGGGGAATTTATTTAACTGTAACCAACTAGACACTAATTAAGTGCACAAAGAATAAGTAGTGACGACGACATTTTGATTAGTTCTGACATGAAGGAAGACATGGCATGTACCGATAATGTTGTAATAAAAAACCATGGGAATACTATAAAGAGTAAAGATTAATTGCTGTATGTTAGCATTCCAAATGATGGCACACTGCTGCAAACAACAATAACTTTTGCTTCTGCCCCTATCACACAAAAGATGTCATGATTTCAATACATTAGAGTAATTATTGTAGCCCAGTGACTACTCCAACTGGGCTGCGTTGTCTTATTTTAATGCAGCATTTGGCAGAGTGATTCCAACAAGAAGCATGTTCCAATAATGCAATGGACGGACAGGCACTGCATACCTACTTGTTATTGTACAAAGTACATACACATATCTGTACGAAGCCTTTCCTTAATATCCATGTTTTGCTTACTTCTTTGCGGTTTGATTAGGCTGAAAGAAAGACAAGAAGCAGTAGAAGAAGAAGGCCCAAAAAATAAGACTCATTTTTGTGGTTTAAGCTCAGTGCAGCGTGCGTGCTAATGCACTCGACGACAACAATTATTCTTTTATGGTAAGGAGGACGGACGTTCTCCAGACAAATCCCAAGTTTCTTAACGACCTCATCCAATTTGATCTATTGGATTTTGCAGCCCACCAACTAGCTGAGTCTGCAACTGCAAGCATGCAATAATAATACAAAGGGTATAGGCATGTAAAGTGCCCACTATTTCCTTTTTTTGCCAGTGTAGAGTGCAGATGAGCCTCTTCGAAGTATCTAGGTATATGTACATATTATATGTATCTTCTATAGGGAAGGGTATCATCTTGAAAGCCAAAATACCTACGTGCAAACCTTGAAAACAGGTGCATTAAGATTGTGCTGATCCTTCAATTGCATGCATGTCCCTTTATGGCATTGTCCGGAGACAAAGATCTAATTTTCGGCTGCTGCCAAGTTGTAATCTCAGAATGCCCCACTAGAGCTACCTTGCAACTTTCCTGTGTGGCATATTAATTACCAACATTTTTCTGAAAACAAACTTTATTTTTACAAGAAACAACATCACTGACGTGACGTGACATTCAACATTATTACAAGATCTCCATCACAAATGTACATGGGTTATATTATGTAATAATGTGTTACTATTCCCTTTATGCATGTTCCAACTCTACTCACAATCAGCCAATCAAAATTTCTGCTTTTCTTCTTCCAACCACTTCCACAAAAAACAAAAGTAGTGCACATTCACATTCCTTGATGGAATTTTCACGTAGGAGCATTTTGACCTTTAACAAGTGTTGTGCCACCAGTCACAACTCACAACATAAGCAGACAACGCCAGGCACTGGAACAGCAATACTTATTCCTACAACTCGTTGATGATTCACTTGCAAAAATAATAATATTTCATTAGCAAAAAAAGGGAAAATGTTTGACTACTGCCAAAACTCTACCGCTCTAGTATTCACTTGACTTGGCTACCGTTTCATTGATTTTGATTGCGATTACCAGCGATTTTAATCAAGCTGCTTCTGCTCCTGCTGCACTGTCACAACTCCATATAATTATTATTATTATTATACTATTTAGACTCTGTTCCCGCATGGTCTCTTTCCAAGCTGTCGGGAAAGCATATTGGCACAAAGAGCCACACTCTATACCCACATGTCATGATGGCATGGTCATTGGTGGACGTGATGTGAAAGGATGATGCAAAGCAAATCCAGGCTCCAGAACAAATATCGTCCTTATCGTCCACTTCTGCAAACACCTTCACAGGCTCTCTCTCTTTCTCTCTGTCATACTCTCACAATCCGAGTCAACAAGCAATCAGCCGCATAATAATTATTATTATTACTTTATCAGCTCATATTATTATTCCGATAATTTATAATATTTATTCACGCTCTCGCATACTCTGACTCCTTTACATTGTTCTGTCCATATTAAATGTACATAGGTAACCTACAAATGCAAGCACAAACAAACGTCGGATAAAAAAAACAGAATTCTTATTCATGAAAAAGTAAAACAGGAGGACGCTGCTGCTGATGATAAAACATTTAGTTTAGTAAGTATATGCTACTCTTTTGGGATAATAAAGTGAGGTGATGATGATGATGATGATGATGCAAGTGTGGTAGTAAAAGGTGACTTGAGTTTACTAGACTAGACTCCATGCTATTTTATTCCCGTGAAAGAAATAATATGAGCAACAAAATAACAAAAAATATGATGGTTGTTATTAGTTAGTTATGTTATGACAGTGCTATACTTACTACGTCCGTACGGCTACTCATATTATATCAACAAAAATATAGGCACGCAAGGAATTTTTTTTAAGCTGGTTGACATTTATGTATCGCAGAACGTGTGCATGTATTTGTAGATAATTGGGAACAAGGATTCCCTGAAATCCTAAAAGGCACGACGGTCACGCACACAATTTTTTATTAATATTACAACCGGTGGTGGTGGTAGCAGTGTTGAAGGTGGAGTAGCTGGTGTGTTTTCTCTCTATTTTTCTTTTTCTTCTTCTTCTTCTTCTCACTGATTATTGTGAGTCAGTTATATACATTGAGTTCCTTATTCCTCTTACAAGGTTATCCTTATGGATATACAGAAGCTCACACAAAAACCATCATAACATGCACGCTAACAATGTAGCCATGTAGCTCGGTTTCTTGGGTTCATGAAGACGAAAGTCTGATAATCAATTAAACAGGATAGAGGAAAAAACTAAAGGGTGGACTAGTTCTCATGAACAGAACCATATTAAGTTACATATGCTTTCTATGCCACCCACACATCCATTCTCTCCATGTCATCCATATATCTTTTTACTTGTTCAATATTTATGGCATGATAGGATGATGACATGCACTTCTTCTCCGACGCTTCGATGAAGTATTGAATGGGAAACATCAATTTCCGTTAAACGACTATTTTTTCAAAATTTTATGATACTCAAATGAAAAGTGGTACAACGTGTGTGTGTGTGTGAAGTAATGTAGATGGATTTTCCACTCTCTAATAATAAATCAAATGCAAAGTAAACAGATCCCCATTCCTAAATGAATGCTCTTGTTGTTCTTTTCAACGTGTAGACGAAGCCGAGCTACATATATCTTTTTGAGAAGAGATTGAGACGAATGTCAAGTTTATTTTGGCTGCAAACGTATAAACACAAAAAATACCCAAATACACACACTTGTAACGATGCAAAGTAGAACCACTGATCTGATAAGAAGTAAAAAATATCTATGTACCTAGTTTTGTTACCCAGAGGGCCAAGTAACACCATATCAACAAAGTTGCGTTAGTACTTACAATCTGAGAGTGTCTCCACTCTCCACACATGTAAATTAGGGGTTCCAGAAAATATTTTTTTTCCAACGCATCATCAGAAATAAGATCATGTTATATGACTAGGACTATATGGTTTTGCTCAAATCTCCAAATTTGTGCATGCAGGCAGACATATTATTATTATTATCTGAGTAATGTTGATGATGATAATGTTTACAGTCAGTCGGCTTGCGCTGAAAATTCTCAGCAAGATCCAACTATCCAAACACAAATCTTTATAATTTATGCATACGCATATTATACACAATTGCATTTTCCTTTAATTAAACTCTTTCAGCATAAAAAAAAAGTTTAATTTTAATGTTTGTTTTTTCAATGATCAAGATGAATGGAAGTGATATTGGTGTATACGTATGTATGTATGTATGCATGTATGTACGTGTACTACACAAAAGCATGTGCTTGGAAATTCCTTTTAAAATAGTTTTGTTTGAGGTTTGGTTCTCTAGGTTAGTGGTGCTTTTGGATGTAGAACGCATGCTAAATAATTGCGACATGGATGGTGGTGGTGGTGTCCTTGAAATTATATACATGAAATGGAACAAAAATTATTAATGTAATGATGGCATGGTATATGCACACGACGCAAATACAAAGTATTATGGAACTCACACAGTTTTAATATGTCATTCATTATCTATCACTACATTGTCTACCAACTCAAAACACTGGGCAAGTGTGCTTTCAAATTGTGGGCCCGCATACAAAAACTCTTTTCAACAGTTTTTTTGCCATTTTTATGCATTGTTTATGCATTAATCATGCCACAAAGGGACAAAAGGACAAAAGGAGGATGAATATTGCACTATTATTGAAGATTATATACAATCAATAGCGATTGTCATAATAGCGGGAAGAGAACATTGCTATTTTTACATATATGTGGTCTCATGTTGCCTAGAGCTGCCATATGCATGCATTCCGAATTGCTAAAAACTGTGACTGCGACTGTCAGAAGGTCTCATCTTTCACCTTTCATTTACTTTGCCAATGCCAATACCGCACACTTCCCCTAAGTGTCTAAGCAATTATGAATGGCAGTTGGTGAGCCAAGTCATGATTAATGTTTAATTAGAAAGGAAAAAGTGGATATGTTAATCGTCAAATGAAAACTATTAGCAATTATATATTGTACAATATAGCAACTCTTCCAAAGAGCACATTCAAAATAAAATTGTGAACGCATAAAAATTAAAATAAATCGTAATGACTGCGTTGTCAAGTAAGTTTGCACCAATCAATGATGAAGCCTCGTACTTTAAGTATAAATATTTTGTAATATGCCAGTTTTGCAAATAAATATTTCTTTTACCTCGCATTCGACAACGTATTTATACACTGGATATCACTATAATATAATCGCACTTGAAAACACGTTGGTAATTAAAATTAGTAATACTGTTGTGGTATTTAAGTAAACTACGCAAGCGAGGACTTTGAATTAATCTCAAATTTTGTCTCAGAAGATCCGTGAAAATCCCACGTGTCATGCATAATGCGGAATTGATAGTCACGCAAAGCTCACTTTAAACTTTTTAACAAAGCACAAATCATCGTGATAATGACGATAACATCTATGCGCTTAAATCCTGTGACAATGACATACTCTAATAATAAAGGAATTTATAAATGCATTTATGCACGTTGGGAGTCGTACTGAATCTGTCGTCCTAAGTCCTACGTCAAATCAAGCCAAGACTCAACAAGACATACACAGACAGCTAATCACAAAATAGTCAAGACACGACGAGGAAGTTGCTAGTTTTGATGTATTGTATATGTACATACTATGTACATGTATTTATCAAGCTAGTTTTAAACGAGTTCGAGTTGCCAGTTTTTGATTCGACTTAATTTTTCTTTAGCAGAGAGCCAAGCTGCTGCTGCTGCTGCTTCTGTTTTAACGCAGTAAGGTGGATTGAGCTGTGTGCGTGCTGAGTTAGGATGACCAACTTTACTTAAAATTGTAATAATATTTTTGAGTCTGAGATGAACATCACAAAAAAAGGCATTAACTAGAACCTACATCCCATCCAATGTTATGATTTTTTTTGCGCTTGATGGGAATTGCTATTTTAAACAATTATCAAAATCTATACATTTCAGCAGAGCATTTTTGTAAGAGTATTCATAAGTAGATTAAATGAGAGCTACATGCTATTTATATTGTATAATAGGTTGTACAAAACGGATAGACCTGGTTAAACAATTCAATTGAATCATTATACTTCCTCAACAATGAAAATACTACAACGCAGTAAAATTGAGCTGAAGTAGGCTAGCCATTCTATGTTGTTGGTATTATATTTAGTGTAATAATGTGTTTAGAAATTTCAATTTCATAAGCTTCAATTTCAATTTAACAACAGTGCCAATTAAAGCGGAAATACGATATTACGGTCGATAAAATAATATTAATAATGATAGACTGGTGGCCATAGTTTGACAACCAAACAAAGTTATAACGATGTAGCCAGCAAAGTTAAGTTAGAAGCGTTGAATCGTATTAGTGGCATACAATTTTTAAAAGGTTGATAAGGATTAATAATAATGACAGAGTTGCCAGTTGAACAGACTGACTACAGCCCAATATTTTGTATAAGTAGTGACCATAATTGCGCTACTTTAAATAGCATGGAATTATCAACACAAGCAAGCCAGCATAAATGTTGCGTTTGGTACAATAGAAGGCGACTACTGCCCGGCATCCAATTCAACGGCTCCATAACTGCCAATTTTGCACCTGGTTTGGTTCTCCGTTTCAAAACAATTTCACTTGTTTGCACGGTAGATGGTCTTTATTTATAATTTAAATTTAGGATTCCCATTTTTTCCGCTCCTCTACTCCATCGATTTAATCGATAAGGGATAAATGAATAATCATCCCTAAACTATATAATGTAGTATAGTAATACGACCTAGGTATGTATTTATGTGTCTATCTTCACTAAGCCGTTATTCAACAAAAATTAAACGCAACTTCTTTTAATCATTTAAACAAACTTTCAAAGGGAAGTGGGGGTCACTATAATTTTTGTACTCCCTCATGATATCACACAATCTTTTGAAATTGAATTGAAACTTAAACTAATAGGAAAATAATTTTGTGTAAATACTAAAGTATGCTTAATAAAGTAAACCAGGAAAATTGCTGGTTAATAATGTATAGGTGCAAAAATCAATTGTACCTCCAAATATCAGCAGAATATGATTTACGTAGGTTGTATCAGATGTAATAGGAAGTTTTTTAAGTCACATATCTTTTGAACGAATGGACCAATTGACCTCTACTTTTCCACATATTTTCCCTGGAGTTTTCTACGCATGCACCTTTGTTTGGGAAGATCTGCGATTCATTTTTAATATAATTCTGGGCTTTGGCGCAAAAACCGATTTTTGTGGATTTTGCCATATTTAAAATTTTTTTTTTGAGATGGTCGTTTACCAGGCTTGAGTCACTGCGGTGACTCCCGTTTTGTGGTAGATCATCGTAATGAACGTATCTTTCATCTCCAGTAAAG
>JAHZNC010006739.1:0-27552 GCA_027744095.1 Zhuqinia jingwanae | reverse complement strand
CTGAAAACCAAAACGGTGTGCTGGAGTCAGGTGTGCTGTGTGCTGGGGTCTTTCTGCCGATCATTGTCCATGTAGTCGAATATATATATTTATTTTTGTAAACTGAATATTTGAACGGAAATGTACACCATGCAAGAATATTCAATTCCGATTATTCTTCTGTTAATGGGGATGCTCAGTATCTCATATGAGCAAAACTCTGCGTCCACAATAAAGGATAAGATAGGCACAAGCACAACAAACGCCAATAGTAGCAGTACAAATACATCTCCAATTATTGTTTCCAACAACGGTGGGGGTGGACATTCATTAAATGGCAATGACGAACGGTTTGATCCATTGGGTCCAAAAGTAAGGTGCGATTATTTACCGTTGGACTTTTTGGATTGTGAGAGATTAATCGATCACAACGGAAATGCAACAGCAAAGGAAAAACAAGGATTTGGATGTGTAAAGGTACCTAAATCGTTTATCGCTTGTTCATTTTTACGTTGATTGATCAATACAAATAATATTTGTGTTGATGTACATTGTTCATTGCACTGGACGCAGAAGGGAACGATGATAGACTTTCAATTGTTTTTTTGTAAATTTAAAGTGGGGCGGTGAATGGTTTGGCGAGGTGGAGCATACGGCAAGGCAATGCAGGCCGTTAGAAGGAATTGAATGCTACAGCGAAAATCTCGGTCAGAAAGGAGAGGTAATGTTTTTTAAACAATTTTTAATGAAATTTATGAAAAATACTAATCATACATGCAGATCTAATTTCCTACGTTGAATTCAAATTTTAGGGGTTGGGAAACTTTTGACTTTGGGAGGAGCTGGGATTTGGTGGATCATAGACATAATTCTTCTTATCACAGGAAACTTAATGCCTGCTGATGGCAGTAATTGGCAACCTTATGTGTAAATTTTTTCATTTTAAATATTTATTTACTCTTAGTATTAGCAATATTGCTAATAAATTATTAAATAATTAGCATATTGTCTGGTGTAGGATTTGTGTAGTTTTTATAAACATTGTTTGAAGACTGAGATCCATTGTATAAATACCTATATATAACCATTACCAGAATATCTTATCCGTGTAATACTGTGTCCAGAAGGACCAATAAAATAATTTAGTACAAATAACTGACTGGTTTTCAACCCAATTGAATTTTGTGTTGTTAAATGTAGTTTGTTCTTTATTTTATCAAACAAATTCATATATTACATGATAGTAATTTTTTATATACTCGATATCATCACCGCGTTAAGTTAGCATTACATATTTAGAGATTTTCAATACATATACAATTCAAATTTGAGCATGTTTTGTGCACATAAAAGTACGAATAATATTTTTCCAACCAGTCTATTTATATAGGGGCTTACAAGCAGTAAAAAATCCCCAAGCTTGGTCTGCTTCTGCACAACGTTCAACCTTTGCTCGCCAACCATCCAGGATATAATTGAAATCTTCTTCAGAAAATCGCTGCAAAAAGTCGTTTTTCTTTTCTACGAATTTCTTCGACTCGGTGTGCAAAATATCAATAAATTGATGAGTCCGGTCATCAGCAACAACTTTTTCAAACCCAATCTGTGAAAACATAAATAATGATAATTTGTTATGTTGTGATACAATAATAATAATAAGTAAAACTATGTTGCCCATGCTATTGAAAAATGTAAATCTGCTAACCTTTTCTAGCATAAGTCCGTATTGAGCCACTGTCACTAGGTGGTATCCTCTTTGAGAGACGTATTTGAGAAAATCTTGTGAATATTCATCCTTGTCTCCACGACAATAATCTGTGATCATCAATATGCCACCAGGTTTCAACCATTCCTGCCCACCAACAAAAATGATTGACTGATTATGCATAATATGTCGCATGATCACCAACATTACGCATCCCTAAAAGGGAGTATCCCTATTCTCTTGCTATTGTTATATTTCCTTCAAATTACTTACAAAGAATTTAGTAAAGAGTGCGTCTTTGTCACCAATGTGTAGTATGGTATCTCGACTGTAAATGACGTCGAATGAATTAGACTCAAAATTGTGCTTTGTTATGTCACTCATTTCAAAGCTCACCTATTGTTTAAAAAAATTATTATAAAGCCAAAAAATATATATTATGTGGTTTTGTTTAATTATGCATTTCCGAGACCGCTAAATATAGTAGATCAGATTAACCACTCTCCATAACGTACCGTTTTACGAACGCTCTCTTCCATTTCTCCTTGATACTTGACAGCGATAGAAATCATATTCGATGACAGATCAACCCCATGAACCCGACTTCCGTACATACGGGCGATGTGAAACGCCGACCCGCCTATCCCGCAACCAACATCCAATACACTTGAGTTTTCATCGAGATTCAGTAATTTCACGTAGTCTTCAGTTGTTTTTTGACCACCGGTAGAAACATACGTCTTTCCAAATATAAACTCATATCTACGAATTCCCTCCTCGGTGTATTGTTGGCCATCAAGGAATGCCTTTTGATAGAGAAAAATTACAATTTATATAATACTTCAGAATACACTTGTGATTCAGAAGCAAGCCCTTTACATGTTAAAAATGTAACTGAGTACCTGGAAAGAATCGTATGAATCCCTGGAGTGTGACATTTTTCTGAGCACAAATCCAAGTTGAAATGGGTTTCCGTAATGCTATATTATAATAATTTTATTAATTAATTATTGTATTATTGACGTATGATAGACTTATGCTTCATGATTAACATTAACCAATATATTGTGTATGCAGTTATAATTTTATTGAATACCGCTATGTCAGTGGTCACACTGACAATGGCGAAATGGAAAGTGAAGCTGGAAATAACTAGTTAGTGTACACGGAGATCTCGAAAAATGTTGATCATGCGATGGAAAAAGTGCACGTGTACAAACACATCGCCTGAGGAAACAATCTAATTTACATATCCAGCAATAATTTACATATCTAATTTACTAAATAGTATTGCATACCTGTTTTTCACAAAACAGGTATGCAATATTGAGTGAGTTTCATCTCCTCCTTTCTCCAACTATACCACACCAAT
Source organism: Zhuqinia jingwanae (assembly GCA_027744095.1). Taxonomy (NCBI): domain Eukaryota; kingdom Metazoa; phylum Arthropoda; class Collembola; order Entomobryomorpha; family Paronellidae; genus Zhuqinia; species Zhuqinia jingwanae. The sequence continues at coordinate 24,496 of JAHZNC010006739.1, read as the reverse complement.
AATACTATTTGAGACATTAACATAACAAGGGGGATTCCAGTATTCAGTCAATACACTTTCTTGTATAATGCTAAAGAGATTGAAGGGATACCAGCTCTACATGTACAACAACCGTATGTTCTATGGTAATGTTGCATGCGTGTTGCATGCACTTTTGATCAAAAGAGAGAAACCGCAAGCAGCTTTTGATAAATTTTATCCTTTGACAGTTGACTGACAGTCACCAGTTCTTATATTGGTTTTCGTACATATTCATTCTCCAGGGTTTAGAAATGAAATCTCTTTTCTCCTTTTTGTTTACGGTCACTATTGAAAGATACTTAAAGATTCTTGTACTTAAAACCCCCTATCATTCAGCTAGCACAAGGAAAGAAGTGTAATGCAACAAGAAAGCTAACAAATAACCTCATAAATTATGACTCATAATATCATAATATGTATAAAAATATTATGAGGCTAAAGTTCAAAAGCTGGAGCGTACCAACACCAACACGCTGCTTATGATAGCTGTATAAAAATAACTCAATGCTCCTGCTAACTGAAAAAGTTTGTGGTATATATTTTTTGGTTCGCAACCACCAATAAATATGCTTTAGGCTTTAACCAGCACACATCCGGGTTCAACAAAGTTATATCATTCGAATCATAGCTCACGAGTATGGAGCACGTGACCTCGGAATGCGGAGCTAACTCACCCATTGAATGTTTCAACCAATACACAATTGACAATTCTTGGTATTTTTATTTCCTATTTGAAAAAGGTTTCCTATACAATGAGCATTTTTTAATAATTAATAATTTTAATGTGCATATCATTCACTATAAACCACAAAGCATATTGTAGTATTATTAATAATATTAATTTGCATTCTTGGTATATCTAGGTACATAACATTATGTATCTTCCTAATAAGGTCTGAGTTACACATCAAACCCGTTGGACATTATACAAGAAGGTCAAACGAGGTCAAGTTTATTTATCTTAAAATTGTTGTCAGATATCTTTTATAATGAAATTTTTTACTAATTTAATTTAGTTGTCATTACAAATTTAATACCTACTGATATATTTTGAGTAGATATTTGTAAATAGACATTTACATGTATGTAATATGTATGTGAGCATTAAAACAATTAATATTTATTCCAAGAACGAATGATAATTTGTAGACGCAAATCATTTCCATTTACGTCTGCTACAAAGTAAATTACAAAACGCATAATTATAGATGTATTGAAATTGAAAGAGCTCAAGTGGAATCTTTTTTTTCATTCGTAGGTCAACGATTATTTCCTTCCCCTTTATACAATCTCAACAATGAGAAGGCTAATGGATGTCATTCAGTTCAATAAATAGAGAGCATACAAATTAATTATGTATTGGATGTTCATGAATCATATGCAACAACGGAACGATTTACTGACATAAACTGACTAACTGACACAGGTAATCAATCAAATACCCAAGACTACCAAGAAAATATTTTGTGGTTCTTACCTTTATGTATGCCTCAATTGATAGCGCTCGTTCACATACAAAGGAAAACTCTTGTCCTCTTGGATTCTGAAAAATTTTGCCTTGCAGTAATTTGAAATATTCAAGGGGCGACCTGTAATAAGTTGGATTTGACGTTCGCTTAACGTCTCCTAGAATTTAAAGAAAAGGTTGACATGACATTGACAACGTCAAAAGAACAATAATTAGAGCTACGCTGAATTTTCACAAAACATGGAAGGACAACTGACATTTGATTGATGTGCGATTAATTTCTCTTCACTTGTCACTGTGCAATGTTTATATCCTCCACGAGCTTGTCTCGTGATGAATGAATGATTAAATTAAAAGTTCGTTGTTCTTGCAACCACGTTGGCATAGTATGAACAGCGGTACGATATATAATTTCCATATTACGTTTTATCGACTCAAAATGCCTTATACATACCTGATGGACGGTAGCAGGACTCCCGAATAAATAGACAACCATTGTCAGAAACCCATGCAAGCATTTTACGGACAAGGTTTTCTACCTCCTCATCACTCAAGTACATGAGGAGCCAGTTAGTAAAAATAACATCGTAACTGATCCATGACATGAAAAAACGGAAAAGGAAATGAAAAAAGAACTTTGACGTTTGCAAAAAAAATTTAATGGAGACTAATTTAGTATTCATTACCTATTATACGGTAATTCCAATTCTGTCACGTCAGCAGCCATAAAATTAACGTGCGGGTTTTGGCCATTGTCCACTTTGTTTTTCTCTACATAGCTTTCAATGAAGTCCACTGCTGTAACTTTCTTCGCAACCTTGCACAGCTCAGTCGTGAACCGCCTAAATATAATATAAAAACCAATTTCATGAGAGCAATAAAATTAAGTTAAAAAAATGAAATGTCGAGTTGTCTGTTTTATCTACTTACCCTATTCCGCTTCCTAGTTCCAGCACTCGTTTGTTTCGTAAACTAGGAGAAATTTGAAGAATTTGTGCTCGGTCCTCTCCAGCAAGTTTGTCGTTGGCAGCGGAACATAACATCATCGATTCCGGAGAGGGTTCATATTGCAACCAATATTGCTTCATTTTCCCCCTCACATCATCGTTTTCATTCACTCCATTCGCCCGTATTGGCGTTGATCCATTATTAATGGTGTTCGACTCCATTACTCTAATCTCTATACCTATTTACTTTTTTCCAGTAGTCCAATTCAATAAACGGCGGCACCTCAAAAAATTAGGGGCTTGATCTCTCTGAAATATTTAAAGTAGAAATATACCTAAAACCAGATGAAATGAAAACGTGAGAGAATGAAAAACGAAATAACTTCAATAGTACTTGTTTTCCTATGAAAATACATGGCTGAGCCCACAAAAATTGAATTGTATACATTAAAAAATTATACAAAATTATTTACTACTACATATACATAAAGGGAGGCTGAAGCAAAACACAAATTTGTTTTCTTCTTTAGTTCTAGTAATGTAGTTATAGGAAGCTACATATTTTACATAATTGCTAATAATATTGAATATGTATTCACAATTGACAATGCAAAATTTCATCTCGTCTGCTGGAACGGGATAAAATTGCTCACAATTTGCCCTCTGTGACTTGCGCACATAATAATACACGTGTACATTTAGCGTATAAAGAGCAGGAATTCAATTCTAAGTTTCATTTTTATGATGATCATGGCCTGAAAAGAGCACATCTGTTACATCTATGAAATATTGAAAGAAGTAAATTTATAATTTGACATGCCTAGGGAATTAGATGACATGAAAAAAGCTTCAAAACTGAATGACAAAATGACACGAAAACTGCCAAAAATTAAAATATTTTAAGGAATTTAAGAATATCGACATTTAATGTCAGAGTAACTGTTTTTATGTAACTGGCTCTTTAACATCATCAAACCTTAGTTCATCTTTGAAGATGCCAGGCCAGTGCCGCAGAATTTGCAGCCACAAAGAAACGTAACAAATATTGCGAACTTTTAGACTATCATTTCATCCCTTTCGCAGTGGAAACATTTATACCAAGCAGCTAGAGATTTCATCGATATACTAGGAAGAAGTATTATTAACATCTCACGCGTATCTAACTCAAAGAATTAGTATTGCAATCCAAAGAGGAAATGCTGCCTGTGTTTTGGGAACCCCTTCTCCCTCTCAATCTTTAGAGGAAGTATTTTATTTGCTTTAATTTAGTTTCTTACCTTACATGTTGTAACCTTTTTTTGTGAAATGTGCAATAAATATCCGATTATACTTTTATGTTTAACTGCCTGCCTGTTTTTACTCGCAATTCACATTTTTCTTATGAATTTATATTATATTCCAAGTTCCAGCCCTTTTTTACACGAGAATTTTTTTTAATCACTGAAATTTGCCGGCATTTTTAATCCATAAATGAGAAATTTGACTAAAAATGAAGAGTATGACGAAAAAATGGCAAAAAATGTGCTAAGAGACAAGAGACTACTTACAACAACAAAAGAGATGATTTGTCATGCACTTCCTAGCTCTAGACATGACACTATCGTCACTTTAAAACACGTGCGTATTTTCTTTTTATTTCGACAAAACGTTATTTTCGTTATTAAGTTGGTTATTATTATGATTTGGCTATGTGTTACCGGAATCTGTCCACTGTTTTTGTAATTGGAATACGCCTGAGCAAATGGTGGAAAGGCAAAAAAGTTTTCATGTAGGGAGAACGGGCTTTTGTAATGCTTGATACATTGGAAACTATAAATAAAATCAATACTAAAAAAACTTCTTCATAAATGTGCATAAAAGGTCAAACTAAGTGTGCACGAGTGAATAATGAATGAGCATTTTTTTCAAGGCAAGGTACATGAATGAATGATTGAAAGAACATGAATTTATCTATAAATACAATGAATTTTGCAATTTTTTGTGCAATCAACTGTGCAATGATTCACTAATTGAAATTAAAATTGTTAATTCGATATTACCTGAATATTGTTTCTCTAAATAATTATTATTTTTTGTAAATAGCTAAAAATGTTACGAGAAAATTCACAATGAGAGCTTTATCACAGACTATATTGCTGATTCTTATTCTGGATTGAAACTGAACTCAATAATGATGCAACGAGACTATTTTTATGATCGTGTCAAATTTTCATATATATATATAGGTAATGGGTGATAGGATTATTTTCCATGCATGTCATAGATGGGATCGGATGGTTGGACCATATAATGTAGAACTGACAGAAAATAACAGAATATCGACGGATGCGACAGGAAACCGCTCGGCTGTTGACTTGTTTGCCATGTACGTATAGCCGTATATCTTTTTCTTATGAATTAATTAGTGTTTATTAGATATTAGGAATCTCTAATTATGAATGATAATTCAATTCCCTCGTAATGTAATATATATGTTTGTGCAGAGTGCAGAGTACAGCACTTTGCCGTGTATGAATTACAATGATGCAACTTCATGCATTTATTGTGCTATGTTGTATGTACAAGTTGGATGTAAAGAGGAATTGATTGGCTTTAATCATGGAATGGTTAGCCCTCCACGCTCAACAGGGTAGGAATAACGAATAGTGGAAGGAACAAACCACCGTTTCTTCTGGGGGAGGCGATAGCACTTGTTGTAAAGTAGTTTCCTAAACTAGTAATGCGAAGTGTCGAAGTAAGACGATAACTGAAGCAAAATTAGCTGACACGATCAAACAGAAATAGAAGGCTAAACGTAACGTGGATTTAAAGCTTACATTACGAATACATGATTGTAGATGGAAGCTTGAACTAACTTAACTAACTACAAACTACGTTTTATTAGAAGTCGTTATTTAATATAACACGTAACATTTGGTTAAACATACTCTCAACAACAATACACCACCGATTCGAGATCGCTCCAAAAACGTGATTTTGGTCAATTTTGAAAGGAAATTGAAGGTCCGAGTTTAGAACTGAAAATGGCCATGCCAGTCGATTTCTCGGGGCTTTCCATCGGTATAACATTTGTCCTCAAATTTTGTTCCCCCATTTTCGGGAGGTCAGCATTTAAACATGTAAATATTTAAAGTATTTAGGTTCACAAATTTAAAATTGTCATGTACTGTCTTCATACAACCATATAAATTATTATTATTTCCCCCTATCACCTAATACTATTGACTATGTCTTGGATATACTGAAAACTCCTTCATTAAAGAATTGATTATCATCCACCGATAAATTACAGAAATATGTACTAACAAACATTATCTTCATTTTTATCCGCATTCCCATTTCCCTAATCAATCATACTCACACACGCTCAAAGCAACCCACGCATACGTAATAATACGTATACATTATACATCCTCGTGTTGTATTGATAGAATAGTTTCAACATATTTGCTTCTATGGGACTCGATACCTAACTTCACCACTTTTTGTACGAAAATCAAATCCTGCCTTTTGTTGTTGTTTTGCTTGATGCACATAAAATTGCATGACGGGTGATTGATACTTCGATACTACTATTTTGGTTGGGTTTGATAACTGTTGAAAACTTGAATCCGTGTGAGAAACCATGAATTAGTAATGGTAAATAAAGGTCATCAATAAAATTTCCGAATAATTTTGGTTATAGAGCGTGGCAGTTGTCAGTCAACTGACTTGAAGTTTCCTTTAATTTTTAATTCTAGATTTCATATGTGGAATGTTCGCCTGGATTGTGCCGTGTTAACTGATAACCTAGTCCCCGTTTGATGAGATGAATTTGCAATTGTATCTAACAACAATCAAAGAAATAACCGGTTGTGATTAATTTAAAAGCCATGCTTGAGGATTACGACCCGTATTTAACCAACTTCATTCGAGATGTGGGGTCTTGCATTACATTGGTTTTCCAAGCCTTCGAGTTGTTTCTGGGAATCAGTTACTTTGTTGGTAGTAAAGTCGTGGAAAGCGTTGTATGGATGGTAGCAACCAGTACAAAAGGATACAATGAAATATCAACTGTGGCAGCAATTTTCCGAGACGAAGTAACGGAATTTGGATACAGTTTTGGACGTGCTCTCTTACTCATCTACTATGCAGGGATAAAAGTTGTGGATTGTAAGAACAGAAAACAATTATGTAATCAATACGCTGATGATCGTATGCTGTAGCTATCAACATTGATATGAACTTTGTAATTGATTATTTTTTTGTAGCATTTTTCATCGTAGGCGACGACCTAGTAAATTTGTACTTCCATGTGAAGGAGTCACTCTCTAGAACCATCATTCAAAGTTCTACTGCTATTGCACGAGGTGTTAGTAGTGTATTTACTGTCGTTCCTAATCAAGTCGTGGAAGCTCTATGCATGGTGGGGGACGCATCAGTGGCGTTCTGTGAATGTGTAATTGCAGTCGTTATGGATTTTCTGAAACAACTTGTACTGGCGCCTATTAATGTTCTAATATTGGTTGGCACAACTCTTGGGAAAGTGGCTTCTCTTCCAGTTCAGATTGTTCATCGGATGCCACCCTCATCCATTCTCGGCTTAATTGTCATTATTGTAATTATTTTCCTCACCAGAAGACTGTTACGCTACATTATCCTAAGAAATATTCAATTGTTTTTCAGTTGTATACTTCGTGGTCTATGTGGTGCTCTGTCATTCATACGCTTACCCCAGTTTAAAAAATTGATTAGCTCATCTGTTTCTACAATTGTCAGTGCAAACGACCAGGGTATAGTTAATCATTCTAAACCTACTTGTGTAATTTGTCAGGAAAATCCGGTCACTTTTATGTCTAATCCTTGTAAACACGTGTGCTTATGTGACCAATGTGTCTATCAATATCTGGAGCATGATAACAGATGCCCAATGTGCAGAAGTCGAGTAACTAAGTATGATCGCGTTTTTATACCATAAGTAAATTATTTTTCAGTATATACATAAGCTAAGTACATGTTATATAGAAAGGACATTTGGTCAAGAACTACTCTTAGAGGGCCTTATATTTAAGTTTATTATTATAAACGGAAAATGAGTGAGTTACTATTCTTGTCATGTGTATACAAGACAATCTTTTTGATTTACCTGGTAGATCTCAGTCTCAAAAATACTTGTAGATCAAATTAATCATAATATATCGATTACATTATCATGTATCAATAATATATAGAGATTACTCTTTTTTAAATTTGCAATGTACTTTTAGTTTTTAACTCCCCACGTTGTTGTTGAATATTTTAATTTTTACACCTAGTTAGTTAGACAATAAGCCGGCTAAACGTAACGCTGCCAAATAATGTATAAGCCTTATTAACTTAGAGGTACTCACGTTTTTATAATTTTAATAACTGCATTTTAATTTGTAATAATTGTTCAGAAAATATAAAATAAACTTTTTTTTTACTTTTGACGATACATTTTCATTTTTGTATAAGTGTTTCTATAATTTAGTAGCTATGATTCCGTGCATTCATTTCCAAATAGTCGTCGTCCATGGTCATACCACCTGAGTCATCTTCGTCGTAATAATCAATCGAATCTGGGTCAGTTTTAATGATGACTTCAAGGGGCAAATTGACAAGCTTTCTTGCTGAATCTTTATACACCGCATCATTGCACAATTCTTCCTGAGAGTTCAACGATGATGACAGCGAATCATTGTTGAACGACACTGTTGAGGATTTCCTTTTGTGCTTCGACGTTCTGAGTATTCTTGGTAAATGGGAATCGGCACCCCCATTATTGCTTGGTGTAAAAAATGTTGATGGCAGTAGTTTAACGGAGGCACTAGCGTTTGTCGCCTGACGCGAGTTTCCTGTATCATCACAAACAGTTAAAACAGTTCCAATGTCTACACCAGATATATCGGATGTAATTTTGATAAGCTGTGTGTGTGAATACAATACAATGTAAAAATACTTTTACTGAGATACATACTGATTTATAAAAAGGGTAATTTGTCCCCATATTAATTATTATAGATTCAGAAAGTAAATTATCTTACATCTGGTTTCGACGTTAGAAAGCACAATTCAGTTTCAGCTGAGTGCGTTCGGCACAGATACTGGTATATGCTCCTGACAACGTTTTCAACAGACAGAGGCAGTCTTTGAGCTCTCTCTTTGTCCACTTCTTGATTTAAAGCTCTGATTCCAGGGCTTGGCATAGCCACACACCCTTTTTTCAACGGTGGCGGCTTCGGAAACGAGTTTTGCTCAAACGACTTAATACTGTATGGCGATGATCTCCTGTGAGCGTTTTGTATGCCCAGAACTGAGGTCGATAACGCCAGAGGAGGGGGTGGTCTCATACATTTCTTATTTTGTTGAACTACATTTTTCGTCGTAGTAGTGACACTAGTGACCGAGTGATTGTAACTGACGTCGACTGTTTCAGCTTCAGTCCTTGTACATGATGGACTAGGCTGCGATTCACCTTCTGGAATTTCATGATCATGGTCATCTCTGAATATGCTGATAATTAGATCTCTCTCCGTAAATCTTAACTGAAACCGTATCCTCATTGGACATTCTTTCCTGCAACAGTCATGGAAAATATATAAAAGTTCATTACTCTCTACCGCCCATAAAAAAATAAAAACATGTATTTAAAAAAAAAACGAATTTATACATAGAGTATCCTCCAGCTTCTCCTTCGAAATATTTGCAGCAAAAGTCTACCCAACGGTACACAAATCGTTTCCGTTCCTCCTCCGACAAACTATAATCTTCTTTATTTGTGGGCTTTGGATTTGCGGCGATGCGTCGAAAATATTTTTGAGTTAAACTAACTTTGTGATAATTTTGGTAATAGCGAATTGCTTGAGAGACCTCAGCAAACGATGTGAACGTTTGTCCCAATTTAATAGTTTTATTTTGCTTTGGCTTCCCTGAAACACCTAAATCCCTGAATGGTACGGATGGTGGGGATTGGGGCTTCAGCTGAGAAACTTTTTCTCTGTAAGTTGGTGGGTCATCATCATCTTCCTCAATTTCTGATGTTATAGTCAATTTTGTTCTTGACTCAGAATGATACATTTGCTCCATTTTACATGCTTAACTTTCACAACAACTATCAGTCAGATTTTGAATCGAAAGATCCCATAATATATATATCATTCAAACGAACGTAATACTGTTGAGCAAAATGTACGCATGTAGGCTGACCTTTGTGATAAAAATTTGTGTAAAAATTTGAGCTGTTTTTGTGTACTAGGAATAAAGTACCAGGAACTTCCTGTCAGGAAGTCTCAGAAACAGCAATCATTATCATCCACTATATAATAGTTCCCGCTGCTCCTGTGACTTTTACTGTTCCTTGCTGAAACTGGGTTTTTAGGTGTTCAGAGACCAGACTACCAGAGACGTATTCATGTGCATAACTACAAAATTCAGAGACGTGTGTAGTGTACAGGTACAGGTTACAATGCATACTATGCAACTCATTGTGTGCCAGTGCCATAGACGACTACACGCTCACTCACTCACTCTCAAAAAGTATAATACCTATACAAAAAGACTATAAAAATGTGTACCAATGTGTAAAATGAACCTAACAAAGTGAAAGCAAATGGGGAAAATTCCTGCCGTTTGCATATCACTTGTTTTTGAATGTCTCCACTCAAAAGTTTTATGAATAAGAAAGTCTGTATGCATCAAAAGACTGCTTTAAAGAAACAAGTGGTTTGTTAGTAAAGTGAAATTTGATACGAAAGGAAGATATTTAATAATTTATACAATTTTAACATGTTGTTTGACAGCAATTTTTTTTAATAATAATGATATTACACATATAGTTAAGAGAACATATGTATGGATATTTATATTTTAATTAAATGGACATGGAACAAAATGTAACAAACACAGAAACGACCAATGGACAAGACTCATACAGTCTTGTCCACAGTACACTACATATTATAGTACACATAATAAAATTATTTCACTCAGCAATACGACAATGGCAATACCACCCATAAGCATACATCAAAATGTAATTATGTAGTATATTGGTTTTTTTATTGTTGTGCTACATAGGTATGTAAATAATAAGCTTTAAAGTTATGAACAATTGAACAGTTTAATTTATGTTCATTTTAGATTATTTAACAATGCTCTAAAATGAGTTTTTACATTCAAAAGATCAACGTTTATCACACTCCTGCATCCCCCAACCAGCAATAATAATTATCATTCATTTTTTTCTCAATTTAATAGTTATGGTTACAGAATACAAACTTAATTAATTATAAATAAGTAACAAATAGAACTTAATCAAATAGGTGTTTATAAGCTTAACTGATATCTTAAAAGGAAACAATGTTTTTTCTAAACAAAAACTGTTTGAACAATAAATTTCCAATTTTGACCAAAGTAAAACACACGAATGATTTATATCATCAGTTGGAGTTAAATATTATGCAGTTGTAGTTTAATTACATAACTAAAATTAATAACAATATTATTTCATATCATAATAATATTACTCCTGGTAAAGGCATCATCAATAATGACATATAGACACAATTTATGCGTACATAACATTATCATATTGCAATTAATTATCTATTGTTCATTTTATCATCGAGTTCTAAATTTGTTTGCACAAATTGTGGTATTACATATATTAATATGGCATGTTGACTTTTAGAATTCACGACTCCTGTAGAGCTATTATCTAAAAAAAAACATCTCTGTTTGTGTCGCCCTCCATCCAAATTAGTACCATTTATTTGATAGTACCTACATTTGCGATAACCTGTGTATGGAATGCACAATTAATTACATTTTGTTATTGGGGTTTTTTTTACCATAATGACGTATGTCGTTCGAAAACATTCAAGGAGAGTTTATGTTACATATTGTAAGTATCTTGTCTAAATGTATAATATAATAATAATATGCACTTACTTTACTATTAGTACGCCTTATATATGTATGCCTAATTATATTTTCATCTTATCTAAATGGTGTATCATTACATATTATAACTAGCAATAAAAACAAAAAAAAATCTACAATATGTATATATAGACAACACACTTTTTCCTAAATATATACAATCTAGTTTTCTGATTTATGGAGTGCGTGTGCTTTCTTTAGATTGTCTATAATTATCCAATGTACAAAGACTTTAAAGAGAAACGAGTTATAGTTGTTTTTGAAACTTTCAATCTGTTTTGTTCTTATTAAATGTATCTTGTGGTTTGCTGTTGCATAAAATAAGTGTATACGCAATTTCACTGGCTAAAAAACCAGTCTAACTCTAATTGTTTTGTTATCCATATGCATATATTATCAAGTTGATTCTATCTTACAGTATCATTTTTTTTATTAGTCCACAAATTAAATTTTTATTTTTTTTCTGGTACATCTAGTTTTGTTTTATGAGCTCTCATGAGGGACAGACGGGCTATTTTAATTGTGTGAACATTTCTTGGATCTATATTTACTTAATATCTAAATTCTTTATTGACTTTCTCTACTAAATTTACATACAACTTATACGTACATACTTATGATGAGTAGTATTTAACAGACTGCCTCTCACAGGCAGTATGCACCAGTGACTTTACCTCAGGTAATAGCAATCATGTGTATTTTTTATTACGTTATAATAACGTCTAACAAAGTGATCATTGTAGAATAACCAAGCGCGAGTAACGTTTATCTTCAGTCGCTTCGCTTATAATTTTAATACTTATGTATGTGGTGGCAATGAGAGGCCCTTTTCTTCATATATTAATCACTTTTTAACACCCACAACTTTTAATGCGTGCGTCATTAGTTTACATAATATCTATGTATAAAGCAGTCGTAGCTTTCCAGTCATTAACAGTAACATTTAATGTGTTTATACATGTAGGTAGTTGATCGGGCATCAAGTACTATTTCTAGTACGGCAGAAAAGTATTAGTTCGTGACTGAAAATGGGTATAGGTATACAGAAAGAATTTTTTTTTAGTACACTCACCACCACACTCAGTGTACGTTTTAATTTAAACTGCACTAAAATAAACATTCGAAGAAACCAACAAAACTTTTAATATTTTTTTGATACCAAGATTGTAACATCATAACACATGGGAAATAAACTTTCACCGCAATGTTGATAGCTAATAAGTATTTAGACGATTCAAGAATTACGATGAAGATGAGGGGAAATGGACCTGCATTTATCTAGAAAAAACACATATACTACCCCTTTCCTATCTTCTTGAATATTTTAAACGAGCAAAGTAGACTAAAAAGTATGTTTCATCCCAAAATTAACTCATAAAAGCTTTTTTTTTGTTCAAATAAAAATTTAATAATAGGAACGTAGCCTACATAGGTATGCGTGTAACAAGGGTACACATGGAAGATAGATATTATGAAAGCCCAAAAACCATAATGTTATATTACAATACAATTGTTTTTAATGTATTTTAGTGTATAATAATTGTTTTAATTAATGTATATTTTTCTATATAAGTGTATAAGCAAAACAATGCTAAATTAAAAGTAAATGGTAATATATATATATGTATATTACTGTTTATTGGGCCTGCTATATTTGTAGCTGTTTTTACTTAATTAAAAATTAAATAACAAGGCTAAAAGTATGTGTTTGTTTTAAAAATACAAATTAGTATGAAACACTATAATGCATACACAGATGTTTTTAGCACAAATATTTATAATAATAATATGTATACAAAATCATTTCACATTTTACTTACGTATCCGTTTGTATAATAATGATATTAATGATAAATGATGTTTGTGTCAATTGTACTATATATGAATGCAGTGAAAGCATGGTGACCACATAAAGTGAATTTTGCGGTGAAGTAGTAAAAGTACAAGTTATGGTAAGTAGATAATGATATTAATTTAAAAGACGGTGCCGTTACTTGTGATCAGAACACTTATTATTGTATATCAGAATAATCAACAACAACATTATACAATTTCTGTCTAATCAAGAAATGTTATGCAAAAGTATAAAGAAGACGATGAAACATGTATGGGTTCCCCATGATATTAGAATATAAATGATACCTACACAACTACATACAAACTCATTGTAGACTTTTTACAACCATGAATTTCTTCAGATTATCGTCAGAAACACTCACTCACACACACACACACACGACAACAAAAAATTGGTTCGATGTTGTGTGCATTTTTAACCTCTTTGCTTTCACCGTTTGCTGAACTAATATGTATACTTCTCTGAAGAGTGTATGGTTAGCTTTACGTGCCGTAGTCGGTCATATTTTCCCGTAGTTCAGCCTAATATACATAAAAAATTATTTCACCACCACCTTTCTTGTTCTCAAATAGTAGGAGGAGCTGTGTTTGGCTTCAACAATGACTTTCTTTATCATATTTTCAATATTACTGTTGTTGAATGGCATGCAAATGTAGGACATGTGGAGTATATAGCATTTTTGTTTTAACAATCCCTTCGAGACAAAATATGATACAACTAGGTATTTCTTGGCATATTGTAATGAATAGTAATTACAAGTTGTAATGTGTTTGTAATGATCCACTTTCACGTGTTTCCCTAATCGCTTTGCATCAAATAGAGTCGTGGATGGTCTTACCTTACTGCAAAGGGAAAATGCATTATGCAACAATATAACTGGTTTATGCACGATTGACCAAACTCACTGCATTTCCTTCCTCTATCCATCACCACCCCAACAATGACCATCAATCAATCATTTTATATAAATGTAGTAATAACAGCAACCATATATAGGTATACCTATATATATATACGCAGCATTTTACCTTTTACCAGCAGTACAAGGCCGACTTGAGCGGTGGAAATAAGAGCTATCTACTTAGAAACGTACACGTAAAAAAACTACCGTAGCTAAACATGACGTATATAAATTTAATTAGTAAAACTTGTTTTCACAAAGGTTGTCTCTCTGATTAAAACCTATTGTTTGCATGACTATATGATGTTTGCATACATATCTGTTAAATGCAAGTACGACGAACCTTGTGTAATTTTATTCAAAAGAAGCCCCTAATTTTACAGGAAGAATTGTTGATTAAATTAAAAATGAACCAAAAGTAATGACATAATAAATATGAACATTCATACCTATGTATTTGTTGTACAAAAAACCTACTGCACACAATATTATTAAACATGAGTTAGTTATATAATAAGTGGGAAACTTAAGAAAGGTAGCTTATATGCACCTATGAGATTGTAACAGCACTGTATGTATAACATATACATTTACCACACGACAAGGCAGTGTTGATTAGTCGATAAGCAACTCAAAATGTGTGGAACCAGTCCTTGAGATCCTTTCCGACACGACATTTTTTGCAAATGCTCTGCATTCCACGTTGATGAGAACACCGAGAACAGGATTGTTAAATTGGATCATGATGAAAGGGGGTTGGTATCCCTTCTGGTTCAAGTACGGAAAGAAGTGACTTTCAATCCCTCTCATTGGGTAATACAGAACTTCTCCTGGAATAACCAAATTCCAAAAATTTGTTTTCTATCGTGAGAATTTTATCGTGATGGCTTGCATGTTATATATACAATATAAATATGTGCTCACATCCGACTACGAATAATGCACATAAAAATTGTTTGTAACATATGTGTACGTATGTTTACCTGTGTTTTCCATATCGGCCACATTTTCCCCTACACAAGAAATCCAGACTGTTTCCATAAGTCGACGGAGTAGTGCGGAATCGCGCTGAGGATCCAGTTTCTCCACTTCTGCCTTTATGTGTTTGATAAGGTCCTCTGACATACCTTTCTTTTTCTCCCGTTCTAAATCCTTGTCAAATAGTTCACGGTGGAAGCTATCCCTGTCATCTCTGTATCCATATGCTTCAGGTTTCCAGCCATAGATTTTGTTGAGTTTGACAATAAAACATGGCTTTCCTTGACCGTATCCATAATCATTTTCCTTCGTGCATGGTCCAAACTGTTTGAGATCGATCAGACAAGATTTGTTACGGCTCGTGGTATTTTCAGTGCCCAAAGTGCAGCTGTGTGTCTTGCCATCCCCTGCATCCTTCTGGATATCCTCTACATCCAACAGAAACTTCTCTAATTGGCTTGACCAAAACTTGAAGTCATTTGGATCACCATGCTTGAACCAAATGAGTGTGGAGTCAGCATTGCTGTCTTGATCGGGCATAGGACGAAATCCAAGTCCAGGATTTTTTCCGATCAAACTGGCTTCCATGGTCCATTTTGGAGCGTCATTGCTAATTGTCAGATAGAAGAGGTAGAAGTTGAGCAGGAAAAATGCAGCTAGCAGAATGTAGAAAATAATATAGAAAATTATGATCAAAATCCAAGAGAGCCCTGTTCGGCCCAAAACAGCCCCAGTTTCCGGATTGTACAAAAATTCCTTGAAGCCCCCATCCGGTTTAGGTTTTGGGGTCGTAGGGACCAACTTTTGTTTGGTATTTGATGGTTCCGTCATATTGAATGCAGAACAGTAAAAATAACTTTTGATCAGTCACTAATTATAAATAATACGTAAAGTGTGTAGGGTTCTCTGCGGTTTTGGAATATTTCTACTTTCTCCACGCACCAGCACCTTTCTCTTTTTTTCTCCGCACCTTTTCCCCTTTAACCAGCTAAGCCTGCCAACCGCTATACAAACGACGTCCTTACAACAATAAACCACACAACCACTTTTGTCATTTACACTTTACAATCCACCATAAAGTATTTTATCTTTTAAAAACTCAGTTTTTTTCTTCAAAACTTTCTCCTTGTTCTTTAAGAACATCCCTCGATGGCTCTCTAATTCGTCTTGAGGTGAAGAAAAGACGTACTCTTAAGCCCAACACGAACCACACTCTGCGAAAAAAGTACAACCAAGGAAGGGATTACTTTTCATCTGAAGCATTATTAGCAACAAATTTCAGCATAGTGCAGATATTGTTATTACGTGTATGAGAGCAAAGGCTGGACAGGACAGAAAAGCAAAGAGAAAGAGAGCTCGAAATCGTCGTAACCGTACTACGTCTAGCACATACTGAGAGTCTAGCAAATGAAGACCTGATTTCCTTGTCTCCTGTATAATTTCAACCACCACCACCGTTTGGCTGCTGCAGCTCTTCTCCACTACTATGCGTATAACAACCAGCTAACCTAGCTAACCACACTAATACAAGTTGCTGTACAGCATGGAGGAAGCCAAAAGGTTGCCATACAATAAAAACTAAAAGGGGAGAGGGAATATATTTTCACTTCAAATAAATACATTTATATAGCCGCTGCATAAGTATAGCTTTCACTAAAAGCATCATATAATAATAGCCAAAGAAATTATCTGCGAAAGTATACCCTGCACACATGAAAGACGACTCTTTTATAGCTGTAGTGAGGGTAAGGGCTATATATACAGGGTTTCGCAAAAAAAACAAGGCTCTTGGCGAAAAAAACGACAAAATCGTAGAAAGTACATGTTGTAGTATATAAAGGATGTATAGTGTGTAAGCTGAAGCATTTTCTTTGTATGTGGTGAATGTACACATCAGAAACATGAGTAAAAAATGTACCTGTTCGGGTTGTTCTACAATTTCTCCATTTCCTTTTTTTTCTCTCTTGCTTGTTGCTAGAATATATGGCGTTATGAACATAGCATGTGTATGCGTAAAGGAGAAAGGAAAAACAATTTATTTCATCAGATTGTAATGCTGCTGAAATAGTTATTTTAGATGCCTATAATATAATAATAATAATAATAATAATATCAGACCTAATATTTACTGGTGAAATGGATTATACGAATAGTTAAC
The DNA here is from genome assembly GCA_027744095.1 of Zhuqinia jingwanae. Taxonomy (NCBI): domain Eukaryota; kingdom Metazoa; phylum Arthropoda; class Collembola; order Entomobryomorpha; family Paronellidae; genus Zhuqinia; species Zhuqinia jingwanae. The sequence goes on along the minus strand of JAHZNC010006739.1, from coordinate 7,225 downwards.
AAAGTTGCAGTATCTCTACTACTACTAGTAGTAATGTAGTAGTAGTAGCAGTGGTAGAAGATCAAGAGAAAAAAGTAAGAACTTGGTGACCGTTTTCTAGTAGTAAAAATTTCAGCAGCAACAGAGGAAAGTAGTAAAGTGGTTGTATGTATGTGTGTACTACCACCGAGTACTGACAGTGTATGTGCCTGCTGCTAAGAAGAAGGAAAAAAGTTGTTGGTAACTGTGTGGTGTGCAGCAGCAGCTAATATCACGGCAATACGCAAGCGAAACCAGAGCGCTGAAGAAGCTACCAACGTCATCACTCTTATAACTGCGCCAACTTTGTCTTAGTCGATAATATGCGGACCTGTACTTTTGCTTCCTGGCACCGTTTATTTTATCCTTTTATCCGACTTTCATATGTATAGCTCTTTCAATTTTATTCTATCAATACTACCACCACTACTCTGCTCCTGTATTGTTCCTGTGCTGTATATAAACACAATAACTTGGAAAGAAAAAAATGTATATTTGTGTGTGAGAGTGTGTTCACGAGAATGCTTTCTTTTTTTTCTGGTTTATTTATATGAGCAAAAGCGTGTATGAATATATGCATGCTTACTATACACGGAATATAGTTGTTGTTGTTATTGTATAGCTGTAACCTCCCTTTTAATATACCTATAAATAAATCGTGACAATTTACTTGTATCCTTGAGCAACGTACAAACGGGATCCAGTTTTTGAGCATAGCGTTTTGCCATTTTCCCTTCCTTGGAAAAAAACCAGAGCATTACTTATATATTTTCACTTAATATTATGGTACACATGAGCCAGTAAAATAATAGGGTATTTTTTATTACATTGCATTGGTTGTGGGTTAGTTTTTTTATATTTTATTTTATAGGAAATTCCAAAAACAGCAATGCCAACAATTTCGGCATTGTACGTGCATGTACTTCATGGTAGACACAAATATTATACATGACACGACAGACAATAATAGCTGAAAAACCTCGCATGAAGTTATGAAATATGGAATATAATATTCACATTGCAAATAGCTTTCTTATGTTTTTTTTTCTCTTTTGCTTTGGCTTACCATCATCCTCGCTTTCATATTTATTATATTGTGCCAATGTTCCATGGTCATAATTATGCATGAAATTGTGAAGGGGGTGTCAAATTCATAAAAAGGCATCGTAGGAAAGTAGATGGGATGAAACAGATAAGAACTTTAGTCATTCACACTGTTTTCCTTTTGTAAATTCAATTTTATTTCTAATGTTAATAATAATAATTATTATTCTTATGAGCGTTTTCGTCTTTTTGCTGGTGCCGCCTGGGTAATTACTCTTTAAATCATCCTTTTATGCATATTTACTTTCATTTCTCAAAGGTAATTCTTATAATAATTAAATTTTTTGTACCACAATGTTTACTAAATTTGCATATACATATGTAATTAACAATAATGAGAACAAAACATGAAATCGACCAACATCATTTTGTCTGTGTTCTTTATATTTCAAAGCTTCTTTTATGGCAGCTCCCAATGAGCCGTTTGCATATTCGTGAGCTTATTCACAGTTTCTTTCATAACTTGTATCTGCTTTTTATCAGTTTTTCTTTTCTCTTTTTATGAATGATCCCCAGTGTATATTACAGTTACAGCAGAAAATGCTATAAAACCAAATAAGAAAAGATGGTAAATAGGATTGGATCAACTTACTTTTTTTTCTTTTATCTTCAATGCAATCATGTGTACGTAGAAAATAAGTATTTGGTGCAATGAGTACCTTAGCACCTCTTTTTAGTATTAGAGCTTTCCCCCAAAAACATGACAATAGAACTTGTATTGAGGTCGCACAAAGAAAATCCTAATAATGGAACTAATATGTACATGTGCTTAAAATTACTTCAATTTATTTGGTATACACGTCATACACGTATGTATATATTATATTCATCAGGTCATTATTATTGCTAACCGCAATACTACAATACACTCAAGTTCCTTTTACTTGCCTTGAGCGTTATTGGATAGCATATAGATCGATGCATAAAAGTGAAGATATATATGTAGTCATCATCCTAATGGCTGGTTTAAATATGAATGGAAAGAAAAAGCTCTTTGCTGTGTGTGCAAATATTTGAAGAATTCTCTCTGAAAATCTTTTTCAAGAGTTAGAGTCCTCTTTTCCCTCAATTTCTTTTTTTGAATGGTTATTATTATGACGGAAAAGAAAGTTGAAATTTTTCATGTATGGAATAAACTTTTTAAAAAACTATTCAAAATGCTTTTCCTTTTATGGAGTTTTGAGTACCTGGTGATGATGATGAAAAGTAAATACGCTTCATAATACTTGAAAGTCATTAGTGTAAAAGTATTTGTATAATACGGATTCTTAGGTATATCTATATCTATATATAAGAATAAAACCAGCCAAAAGTTCATAAGCATGAAACATGTTTTGGGGGAAAATTCAATAAAAGTAAGAAAGGAAAAATACAACAATAGGAGTAGACGGGATAAGTGGATGGTAAAAATAGGAATGTTTTCAAGCGATATATGTACACTCATTTCTCTCTGGTTTGACACTATACATAATAATAGGTATGTGTAGTAGATGTTTCGAAAGTTACTTGATTGATCCACACTTATCATATGCTAATACATTTTCATACGTTCATTTATTATTGATATTGGAATAAATATACATAAACGTAGAATACTATACTACTAATGATAATATAGTTTTATACTTTTGAGCGAGTGAATCATATAGACCAACCACTAAATTTGAAACAATACATTTAAAATTGATACCTATTTAGGAAAATAATAAAGTCCTCCCATTTTGATTAGCATGCTGTGATTCATTGACCATGAAAAACACACAAAGAGGTTGGCCGTGTTCTCTAGCTCCGTTTCGAGACTCCTGAACATGGCAGCAGGCAATTTTGCAATATTCCTTCCTGTAGCATAGCCAGACCAAATATTTTCCATTAGGCTTTCTCTTCATCCGGTTTCTTTTTTCATTGTATGTGGTTCGCGTGAAAAGAAAAACTTTTTCCATCGAGAATTTAACATATTAGGACCCAAATTGGAAAACATACTTACTTTCACATATGTATCTACACAGACAAGTTGTAAAAATCATGATTGACATTTAAAACAGGAGTTTATCATGTTTGTTACATACATGCACGTGTTATGGTTTATAGTAGGTACATAATATAAGACCTGCGGGTATAATACAATGTGGTGTTCATTTACTTTGCCAAAACCACAACAAAGTACATAAACTTTGCCCACATCCTGTTAAAAAATGAAAACATTTTTATACACAAAGATCATTATTTAGTAGCGCCGCGACTACTACTTGCATTTTCTCTCTGTTTTCCCAATCCCCATATATCCGTGTTTCTGGTTCAAAGGAAAAAAATACATTTTCCAACCAAATTTTCCTATATAAGCATTTATATGTTTACTGTGTGCTAGTAGCACTTATATACTACTTGTGCGGTTTCTTATTCGTCAGCATGAATCTATCTGCTTTCACTTTCCTATGCAAACTCAGAGAACAGAGAGAAAAGGGGAAGATAACAACTGTGTAATTGCGAGCACCATCTGCTTAGTTTATGTATGTCTATAATCTTAATTAGATTGAATAAAGTCGCAAGATTTCGGAAGAGAAAGCTTTTAAGACCACTTAACCTCTCTTTCTTTGGCTTTTGGCATTTTAATCTTTCATCTAGGTATGATGCAGCAAGCGCATGGCTATGTAAATGTGAACTTTTGAACTCTCTCGAAAGTTTTTCTCACAATGAGCATGGTGTGGTCACCTGTACAACTTCCATTTCCCGTTTCCGCTCAGCACGTATACGAAAGCATGCATACGTGTATTGTATTTCAATTCGCAGCTTGTACAATAGTATTAACGAAGAAAACGCTTGCGGGAAAGAGTTCTAGAGAATTGACAGAAACGCGATCTACTGTCTACTTGCTTCATTCGCTTAAAATACCATTTTCAATTGATAAAATTCAGGTTGACGGACGACAGCTACTTTAAATGATACATCTATTTTATCATAATGTTGGCTAGTCATACCGTCAGTTCATATATACAAAGACGTATTACAATCTTTCGGTTACCCATTTCCAGCATTGATGCGGATAAATTCAATTCAAGTATTTAAATTCTTGCGTATTTATCAAATTAGTTTATATTGCTTCTTTACTACCATTCTTTTTCATTTTACTGTACTCGTATTAACTGAAGACGACTATATAATACAAAAAAAACGGTTTTATCAAATATGGCTAGCCAAATGCTTTCATTAGTGAGGATTTTCGGATCCGCCTTGTCCTTAAAAATGACGAATCCCTATAGTTAATGGGGAAAGCGTTCATTATTCAGCGTTCTACCTTGCTTGAAAGTGTGGGGATTTTTGTTTGTCTGTTTTACTCATTGGTAGTTCAGAGTTTACTTTGCATTTTGCGCGAAAGGCTGTAATATGAAAAGTGTTTTGTCGCTCTTTTAGCTTTGTTCATGTCATGACTGCAGTAACATTGCATGTCAAACCACAGTCAGCATATGGCGTGAGTCATATACATATAAGAGGCTTAAAGTTCGTTCTTTAGTGTCCTAGCACCCGTATTGCAGATACAATGAACATCATGTCAATTTGCATATATATTTTGCAAGATAGGTAATATCTGTAATTGTCATTTGATGTATTGCTACTACTGGAGTGTGGCCGTCGAGTACTTGGTTTTTATTTTATTCGGTCGATAGCGTGACAATGACAGAAAGGGAACAAAATGTAATTGATTGATTTGTTTTACCGTCTAATCCATGATTTCATAACCAATATTCCAATTCAGTTTCATTTTGCATCAAAGAATTTGTTTTGTACAAAGGTTTTAGCTGCAAGAGGGTGTGGGGTAGATGATATTTGTATATTGCATAACTACAATACGACATACAACAAAATTAGTTCGTTTCTCTAACTAAGTCCATAAAGTTTCACATATTATTCCTATTAGGGAAAATGATACATAGGTAAATGTAATTGGGCACGTCGCAACTGTTTGACCTTCTTTATTACACGTGTAGTAAATTTTTCATGTTATTTGTTACCAGTAAGTAATAATAGCAGTGCGGTCCAGATATGAGACAACGTAAAAATGATAATTTCATACATGAATAAGTAACTCTGCACTTTTGCAACAATGTATTACTTAGAAAAAGTTGCAAAAACGCCTAAGAAATGAATAGTGGTTTTTCTGCAGTATAGAGTATTTATTTATGATTATACATAATTTAATATAATCCATGAATAAATGCATGGAAAAACACATTGTGTCTTGTCAGACAGACACAATGAATCCCCAGAAGATTGCAAACCTTAATGGCCCTTTAAATCGCTCCCATGTAATACTTTCATGTGCCATATACAAGAAGAAAGATATAACATATTACTCAAAATGTTGAGTATTTGTCTATCAATAAATAAGTAGGTATTTATTTTAGTAATCATTTTTTGAACAACAAACTTCTTTTACATGCATAGTATACTTTATACTTACATATGTACATAAATAAAATATATCAAAACGAGGCACGTTAAGCTATTTACTTCTTATTAGCTTGGATGTAATCTGGCGACTGTACTAGATGCTACTGGTGTAATTGGCCTGCCCACGGAACCAGGGGTAATGGGTCTACCCGAAGATGGAGTCAGAGGACCTGGGGTACCAGGACCTTGAGAGGGAAGATTAATAGGGGTTGGAGGCGCTGTCGGTTGGCCTACACCTTTAACTATCCATCCAAATAGCAATTAAAATACTTTTCCACGTGTTGTCACGATACAAACATGGATAATTTGCAAAGAGTTTTCTACTTTTAGTAATTTTAACCATTTGAACATACGCTTATACTCACACTCACCCTGCGGTGTCGACTGTGCCTGAATGTCCGCCAGGATAGATTGCCAGTAATTAATTTTTTCGTAATTTTTCTTCAGCAACTCATCCTTCCTGTATAATTCATATTTTAGTTCGCTGGCATCATCTTTCATTGCTAGTTCCGGCTTATGCAAACCGATCTCCAAGCGCTTCTTCAAAAAATACCCCTCCATTGCTCTCGCCTGGTCTATAAAATTCGCAATTCCTTGCTCTGCATCTACACGAATTTCATCTTTGTCCACATTTGTTAGTGTGTCCTCTTTAGTGATGGTTGTCAAACAGCTCTACAAAAGAAATAAACATATATGCACACAATGCCCATTTTCAATTTCACATACAATATATTACATTGTTATTTATAAAGGGTTTTTTACAAATTACTGTACTAAAAATTACTATATCACTATATATAGACTATAGTAGTTAAGTGTACTAACTATAGCGTACCATAAATGCTCCTTCCATTCTATCGACAGGATTTACATGGCCAAAGCCGTTTGAAGATGAACTGCCGTTATTCATTTCATTCATCTCTTCAGCTGTCTGTTGTGTTTGCTAGTAAATATATTTTGTTTTAATGCAAAGTTTGTCTTATTGTCTTTGTAATGAGTACTCTGACGTTACACGGCACTTTTTAGAGAGTAAAAACAACTGAAAATATTAAAATCCTCAATTTTCGTTTTTGTGACCAATCAATCACTACGCACAATCAGTGTACATTTTAAATTATAAACTTGAACACGAGAAATAGAGAGTGGATGGTGACGCAAAGTAAGAGAATGATAAAAGTTATACTATTGTTTCATTGTTTGTATTATGTTGTTTTATTGTAAAAACGATTTTATTATTGACCACAAGTTGTTAAAAAAGTGACTTTTCCCCCCTGCTCCGGCTGAGAGATATAAACAAATACAAATCCGTAAACATTTGTGTATGTTGAAGAAAACTTTTGCTCTGGAAAGCTTCCCGCTGTGTCGTTTCAAATGAAAGACAAGCAAAATGGTTCTTTTCGATACAAAGGAAAAGGTAAGTTTTCATACATGTATCACGTTACATATTATATGCATGAAGTATCACATAATTTATGTCCTCCGTGCTGTTCTGCCTTCGTTTGCACAAATTTTTGTACAGAGGAGAGATTTAATTAGGGAGATCAGTATTTTATGACTAATGAATGGTTGAAGTAAGGCTGAGGGAATAGCGCTGCCACAAAAAACGTTGCCACCACAAAACACGTTGCCACCACAAATACGTTGCCACCACAAATAC
>JAHZNC010006738.1:0-13651 GCA_027744095.1 Zhuqinia jingwanae | reverse complement strand
CTTGGTACAGTTGTGTAACTACTTTTAAAAGCTCTTAGAATGGATAAGCCTTCTTAGAGTTTCATGACAATAATCACAACAACACAATATCATCTACTTGAAGAAGAAAAAAGAAGGATCCAATTTGCAACCCTTGCTTTTTTTCTCTCGATATAAATTCCTGTCCATATGGACGCCCTCCTTTTCTCTCACTCTTTCTCTTTTACTGTGTTGGTAAATAACATCTACTTACTCCATTTCATACTACTACTACTGCTTATTATTATTGTACAGCATTTTTCCTTTCTTTTTCCATCTTTGTGTTCTTTTTCTTCTTCTCCCTTTGTCAACTCAACTCAACTGTACATTCATTCCAGTGAGCACATAATGTCTTGATCCTCCGCACTTATGCACTTTGTTACAATTTTTCCCCATTCCTTCCTTCCTCCCTCGTACCATGATCATCACCACCACTCAAAAATCAAATGCAAAAGTGCAATGTATTTATGTATATGTGCCCATTTGTATGATATGTGTGGTGGTGGTGATGTTGTTGGTGTTGGTGTGTACCACTTGCTGTATGACTGGTGGTGCTACTGCTGCTGCTGTTGTTCCTGTTTTGTAATGTGCAGCCAGCAGATCTCTTACTACAAACAACTCAGCTGGAAAATGTAGTGAGGGGAGAAACATTAATAGAGAAAATAGTTTGTTGTTTACTTTCAGGCTGGTTCCTCACTTCTTCGTGTACATCTGGTAGTAGTAGTAGGAGTAGTATGTCGTTTCACACCACCATCACATCACCCACCACCACTCCTTGCTTTTTGCTCCGTGTGCATTTGTGACACCAAGAAAAAATAGCGGTTCTGCATTGTGAATTATTTTCCTGGAAAAGTCGCTCATGTAAGCACATGCATGCATAATAATAATAATAATAATAATATCTTTGATATATATATAATATGTGCGTTTGTGTGTGTAAATGCGTAGGAGAATTTTTGGTGAATTTTTTTTATAAAAAACTTGCTACATGATTATTCTATATACCAACATACGTACGTGAGAAACAACAACCATGCTACCACTTTTGTGCATCGTTCCTCCAGCTCTACCGGCAGCCCTTGTGTGTGTGCGTGTGTGGGAGAGAGTGAGAGGGAACAGGAATATTGACGCATTGTACATATGCATGACTATGACATGACGAGCTATTATTATCATTATTATTATTATTATTATTATTCCTATTTTCTCTAGTGTTCTTCATCTCCGTTTTGTTGAATTTACACTCCAGTTTAGTTTTCTTGTCTCTCTCTCTCTCTCTCTCTCGCTTCTCTCCCTCTCGTTAAAGTTTTATAGTTGGCCATAAATGCTCGCCCGTATTACCCCCTGCTTTGTAACATTGGCATTGTTTGAAAATTTGAATGAATGAATCACATAAGATTCACACAATGGGCCATACTACTACACTCATATATATGCATACCTATGCATGATATCAAGATGACGATGATGCTGGTACTAGTAGTAGAAGCAGTAGCAGTAGCCCTGCTAACTAGCACGGTTTACTGTCAAATGTTATATAGTGAAACAAATATAATACCAAGTGTAAAATATATACATAACAACAACAATAATACAATAACCATTCCAGTGTAGTTGTCTGAATTTAATAGTGAGAGCGCACAGTATAAAATTACTTGTGTGATGGAATTATAGATTAATACAAGTGGCAGCATGGCTCTCTCTCTCTCTCTCTCTCTCTCTTTATGCTTACATAAGAATTAGTGGAGGAAAGCAATAAAAATTGCTCACATTATTGCACTACATTATTGGTTTAAAGACTTGACGGGAAAGTCACTTGCAGAGTCACTCACTTACATGTACACATACATATTTATATACATATATTTGTGCACGCACTCTCCTTAATAGATTTTTATAGTCAAATCATTAGCTAATCACAGTTAGTAACGACGCCCACAATAATAATAGTAAAAACAAAGTAGGTATGATGGTATGCACATTGTATACTGCCACATATATACACCAATACCGCTAACAATCCCACGACTAAAGTAAGTGTATTGTATGTATGCATTTCTGTGCTCTCTTTGTGTGTGTGTGTGTGTGTTTTATGACGCCTAAGTATGATCCGTACTACAAATATAGAAAGTGTACAAATGATCTGATCCGATCTGTGATCTGTGGGTGGTATGACAACGTGCTGAGCTAAAATAACCGAGATAAATTGTCAACGGTGTCAAATGCATTCCATTCCACTTATGTATGTATGCTTCTGCTGCTGCTTCTGCTGCTCCTGGATTGGAATGGAAATGGTATGTATGGATGTATAGATGGAGCAGTAAAAGAAAGAAAAACGAGTTGAGATAAAAGACCAGAAAAAAATCTTTTTTATGTGTATTTTTATGATTTTATATCGAGAAAAAAAAGGAACAAAACTAACCCAACGAACAAGACCAAGTTTTTTTTCTTTTATTCTCTTATTCTGCCATATAAACTATACACACATGTGTGTGTGTGCCCTGCTGTAACAAATTCACTTTCCGATTTTTGGGCGTTTGGGTGTTCCGTCATAAAAAAACGTAGAAAATTTATTGATTTCTTTTGTATATCCTTCTCGAAGGATCTCTACTAATACCCCCCAAAATGGTAGTCTGTAGTCCAGTTTTAATTTTTGATGTCTCTTTTAATGACTGTAAAAGCAGTAGTATAAATGCTGTATAATATGGCACGTAAAAATCACTCTTTAAAGTATCATGCCCATTTTTTACGCAGTATAATAAATATAATAATAATAATGGCACATGCCATATATGTATATTATTTATATACCTACATGTTTTCAGCAAGTGAAACAGGTCGATTCATAAATGTCATCGTGGGAGTGAATAAGTGCGTGCGTATGAGAAAGCCATGAGAGATGGGCAAGTACGAAGATGGAAAAGTAAAAGGGTGAAGTGCAAAATGGGAGTGTGCATGTGTGTGTCTTGTCGTTTTGTTAAATGTCTTTCTTAGAATGTCATCATGACGATACCTTTTCTTCCTTCTTACTCGTTTCCCTTTAAAAAAATAAAATAAAGGCACACTCATACACACACACTCACTCATACAATGGCACTAGTATATTAACCATGTTCACGGATGTATAAAGGCATACACGTGTATGACGTAAGTAGGTATACAAATCTATCAGGACACGCTTTTTTACCTTACAAAATACAACTGTCTCTGTGTGTACCCATAACATTATTATTACTATGTTATTATTACAGTGGCGATGACATATTCTTCTCCTCCTTCTTCTTTCTCTCTCTCTCTCTCTCTCTCTCCTTTTTTTCACCAGTAGTAATAATAAAAGTACAAAGTTTAAAAGTAAACCGGATTTTTATGCACATATAAAAAAATGCATCGAATAATAGTCAAGTTTACGTGGCAGTTGCAGAAGCAACAGCAGCAAAAAAAAATCTAACGTTACTAACGACAATGTCAACATGATCATGATCATGATCATCAAACGTTACCAGCATCATTAGTATGGAAACTTGTTTTAATGGTTTTATGCCTTTTTGTATCCTTCCAAAAAAATATATATCCAACCTTTTCTCGCTTCTTCTACTTCTTCTTCTTCTTTCTGTAAGATTTTTTTTATAGCTGAACCAAAAAAAACACAAAAAAATGAGTTGAAAAGTTTTATGCTTTTCATGGTATAAATACATAGAATTGTGTGTATAAGCTCTGCAAATAACTTTTTTTTTCTTTGCTGCTGCTGCGGCTGCTAATAGATACCTTTTTTTCTCCTCTGAGCCATTTGAGCATCCGCACATGATGAATTTCTTATTCTATTTTCTTCTTCTTTCTTTTCATAATACTACTCCTCTGCTTCTATTATATTTATACTCTCATTCCGACTACGACTCCAACTTCTTTTCATGCATATATATTTTTTCTTCCCTTTTTTCCTTTTATTCTTTCCCTAGAGTTTTTTTTTCTTCCATTTTTTCATTTTCGGAGAGTTGCTGCATTTTTCTTTGAGTAACGCAAAAAAAAAGATGTATGAAGAATTTTTTTCTCTGTATATCTTCACGAGTGGAATCGTACCTTTTTTTATTTCTTCTAAAAATTCAAAATTTTCGTAGCATTTTTTTTGGCGTACTTAATATACGGGGATAGTAGTAGTGGTTTGGTACGGCTTGATCATCATGATCACATACTTCTTGTCTTATTATTACTTCCACTCCGCCTTCTAAATCATCATCATAATAATAATAATCATCATCATCATTCCAACTAACAACAACAAAATCTACTCTTGTCGAACAAGAGAAGCTACAGTTTGACTTTTCACCATCATCCCTGGTGATAGTAGGTAGTGTGGAAGTGCAATGTAAAGATGAAGAAGACGAGGACGACGACTAGAGTTCGACGTCTTTTGTTCTTGATGATGATAGCAGTGCCAAAAGCATAATAAACATAATATTACTCTACACGCCGGGGTAACGAAGCGAAATGCTATATGTTTGACAACTGGCATTTATATTACCACCACTGCCGCCGCCGCCGCTGCTACTGCTACTACCACTTCTCCTTTTTCTTTCCGTCTCTATCCCTCCTCCTCCACTAGCACACCAGGCACACAATGAACATACTACATATTATATAATCAATACACACGCATAAGATGCTAGTAAAAGAAACTAATATGCATAATGTGAGTAGGTGTGTGTGTGTGTGTTTGAGTTTGAGTGCTACTGTTGTTGACGATACTACTATAAGGAGAATGATCATGATCATGCTGATGTTGGCGATATATATAACACTTTCTCAAACACACAGACCCATACACGGAGCTATTTCTGACAGGAGTAGATAGAGAAAAAGAGCAGAGAAAAAATAGAAAGCAAGATGATATGAAACCACACACCGCCTCAGTCATCATCATCATCAGCTTCATCGTCAACATCAAGAAAAAGATCCTCACTTACTCACTCACTCACAAAACTCGCATCTCCTTCTTCTTTCTTGTTCATGATATGTATATATTATTTTTTTGGAAGGCAAGCAACTTTTTTTTCAAGAGCATCATTGTGATTGTGAGGTTTTTTTTGCTACCAACACCACCATCACCACTACTACTACTAGCACTACTGCCGCCTTCCTGAGTCCCTCGAGTCATTCATATTTGCATTCACCTTTCCATCTTCCATTTCCTTTTGCAGTGCGTGTACGAGAGAGTATATTATGTTTGTGAATATGAGTTGGTAGTAAAATTTGAAATGTTTCACAAGGGTGGAATAAGAGAAGGTTTTTGCATTATCTGCATTATTTCATTCGAAATAATATTATGCCATTCTTTCCATAATTCAGGTATACAAAAAAATATAATGTACATCCATGCATGTCTTTTAGGCATGTATGTACACACATACCTAAAAAAAAGTCAGTTTATTATGCAGGTGTATTTTACGTTTTACAACTATGACGTCTCTACAATTCTTGATGGTTGACATACTACTACTATAGCCGTATTGACTAACTCCGATGCTGCGAGCAACTTTCACACTGTTCTTCTTCCCTTTTTCTACTTTGTACCAAGAATCTTTTGAGCAAGAAATAAACGCATAAACATTATATGTCCATGTTATATACACATGCATGATGATCGACATAAGGGAGGACGTGGTTCACAAAAAATAATGTATAGTTTGATATCTGAATAGAACAGGGAGAGAAGGAAGGGGAACTACTTAAAAACTTGACTGCCATTTCTCCGTCTTTATTGTACATATATTTCTGTACGTGTAATCACCCATTCATATTATGCATGTGTCTCATTTGACGACTCTCTTTCCTCTTCCTTTTGACACAGCTTGTAGCACCGCACCGTCGTTGTTGCCTTCTCCTTCGTCTTTGCTTTTTAGATCCTTTGTGTCTGTGTGTGTGTATCGTCATCATCATCAAGTCAAATCAGAATTGAGAGAGAGAGAGGAAATGTGAAGAGTGAACCTAGTCTCTCATCACATCACCTTTGTTATTTCTTTTGCTTATTTATATGCGTAGGTATGTGAGCACGTTATTATGCGTCATATGCCCAAGTATCTTTTCGTTGCATGCGTCACCATCCTCATAATGTTTCACATTATCGATTTGCCCAACAAATAAATCCGAGTATTGTGAAGACATAAGATTCTCAAAGATGGACAAGTTTAATAGGTGAAGAGTGGGATATAAAGTATGATCAAAAGATGGAGAGTATAACAAAAAAAACTTTTTATGTCACCATTCTCCCCCCCCCACACGCAGGAGGAGGAGAAGAAAAAGAAAAAGCTTTTAAGTGAAATATTTTACGAAAGGTCATCATCCTATATTGCAGACCTCTATCTATATATATTAAATATAACCATCTATATTAATTCTTTGACTTTATTTAATAAATTAATAGTAATTGTTTTCAAAAAGTATTGGCATCTTCTAAGAAGAACCAACACACACACACGCAACCACTATCATCATCATCATGATCTTCTTGTTCTTCATCATCATCAAAAGGAGACTAACTTTTGGTGTTTTTTTTGCCATTATATTTGCTACAGCACGTCGACAGTCTCTCAAGTCAAGGTAACAAATAGTTCCGGGGAGAAGCACATTCTTCTTCGTGTGCGCTATGGTCTGGTAATAAATGACACAGGAAAGAAAGTTCATCTCCATAAAAACTCCGCACCACTACCATCACCAACAGCAGCAGCAGTAGCAGCAGCAACAGCAAAATGTCAGCTTCGATTATATTCAAAATAATATAGCAGCAGCATGACTTTTAAAAGCATTTCCAAAAATAGCCTTTGTGGTAGTAGTGGTTCAAGAAGTTTTCGTCTTGTCGAAGTGTGTGTGTCTATATAATAGTTTGTGTGTGTGCAGAAAGAAGCAAGATGATGATCAGAAAGAAAGAGAGAGAGAGAGAGAGTCTTGTGTTGTGGCGGGCTGACAGGCACCAAATTTCTTGTTTCTTTTCTCCCGTCTTCTTTTGCTGCTAGTATAAATGATATGATGAGCCAAAAGGTGTGCCGCTGAGTTGATGTAGCCCAATTATCAGTGACTTTGATGAACAGGATGTATAGGATCAGCAGGGAATTGCACTGCCTTCCTCCTCCTTTATTTCTAGCTACACACACACACACACGCACACACACCAGAAGGCACAATATGTGGGTGTATGTACATAAGGCAAAATGAAGGTGAATGAATCTCTTTCTCTTTTGCTATACATACATTCTCTCTCTCTCTCTCTTTCTCTCTTCTGAAATAAGTCACACTTTTTTTCCTTCTCACCTCCTTTCTTCATTGTCATTTCTCTCACGTGTAGAATAGCCAACCGTTTGGAGGATGGAGGGAAAACGGAGCTCAAGATGGGAATTACGAGCTGAAAAAAAAGAATAAGCTTTTCCCCTCCATTTTGTCCGTTTTCTCGTTTGTTTTTTCCTTCTTCTTCTTCTTCTTCTTCATCATCGTCTCACATGACTACTGCAACACACTGTTTTGTCTGATAGCCAAGTTTTTCCCATTTTCTTCCTCTATCTCCTTTCTTAGTCAGTCTTGCATGTGTGAGTACACAGTAGTAGCCATTGCCACCCACGTCACCTTTTCTTCTTCCAAGCATGTTTTGTATGTATATCGTGTAGCGTTTTTCTTATGCGTTTTTATTGTCCCATATCCCATTTTACTAGTAAACTCAACATACATACATAGGTATACATAATATATAACTTTATATTTATATATATATATACACATACAAGATAGTTTAATACATTTTCAGTCAGTGTCACACTCTCCAGAAGAACAAAAAAAAGGAAGAAAATAAAAGAAGAAGAATAAAAACTTGTGCATTTGTGTAGAAATCCTCCGTACGTATTTGAGAATGAGAACATACGTATGGTAATTCGTGATAAAGCTGTTGTATCAGTGGGAAAAGAAACTGAAAAGAAAACTAGAATACTACTCTCTCTCTCAAGAAGTTGTTCTCACCTCATTTCAAATTCTCCCCCTGGCTGGAGTATTTCTTATTTCTCTCTCTCTCTTTCTTATTTTTTATTCTTCTCTCCTCATCATATAAACTCAGGGTCTCTTATAAATGCTTTGATATATGTATGTTCACTCAAGTCAGTCCATTCCTTGCACTTTAAAAAAGAGCGAAAAAGAGAGAACACGTAAAAGGAAAACAAAAGAGAGAAGAGAAGGAGCAGAGAATGTTGTCGGATGATGATGACTGCAGGAGCAGGCCATGAATTTCTATTTCTTTTTTTTTCCTCTCTCTCTCAATTTTCTGTCCACCTATCCCGGATTATGCTCGTTCTGTTCGTATTACAAATTTGTATAGAGATAAACCGAATGTGCACACAGGATGAGAAGGAGAAAAAAAATTATCCATTGCTCCCTATCTCTCGTTTCCTTTCCCTTGTCTTTTTTTTCGTCTTCTCTTATTCTTCTCACATAATCATTTTGTATACAGTAATCTATAGTGGTGGTGGTGGTGCAAGCTATGTGTATATGTATACGTTGGTTTGTAGACTCACTTGGTTTTATTTTTGTGTGTGTTTTTTAGCAAACAGAAACAATCTTGAAAATACGTAGCTTACATACAAAAAATAAAATAAAAAGTTATCGTTGTTATCATCATCGTCCACAACATCACCAGCAGGGGCATATATACCCACGTATATATATACATGTTTTGAACTTTCTCTCTTTTTTACTCCTGTCAAAAAAATCAAGTTGAAAGAACAAAAAAAATCGTCTGGTTTTTTTACGTTTATCCATGCACATATTAGAAAGAAAGGGAAATTTGGATGTGCGTGTGATCTGATTTGATTTGTGTGAGTACTGGCCAGCTTCTACAACAACAACTACTACTAATTCCATCCACTACTGCGTTTTATAGGAAATATGTTGGTACGTAAAACCCAGGCTATTTAGATCCACATCAAATGAGATTTTTGTTAGATCTTTTTTTTTGGTTGATGATATTCAGAGAACACTCGTTTTAGTGACATGTTTACCTGAAATGTCATTTCTAAAGGCATGTGTATTTGTCTGTCTGTGTGTGCATATGAAAGCAGGAAGGAAAAAGATATGTTTTCTATAAAAACCGTTTGTTTTGTTTTTGAATTTCTGTGGAATAGACTTCAAATGCCAAACGCACAAGGATATTTATTTACGATCATGCTTGTTTGAAAGTAAACTGAACCCAAATATACATGCATGCATATTTTTATTTGTGTATTAATAGAGATCACAATAAGAGAAGCCTGAAATATAAATAGTATGCCTTTTATACACACTTTTTTTTCCAGGAACTGAGTTTTAAAAACAAAAAATGAAAGTGAGCTGATGTACGCCGTCCTTCTGTCACCCACCAAATATTTGGAATTTTTTTTGTGCACATGAAAGCATTTGGGATTTACACTAGAAAAAAAGGAGAAATTTTGCTGCTGATTTTGCATATATTCTCTGGTAGTGTGGCAAAAAGGCCACTAATTGTTTTCTGAGAAAGAACCCTTTTAAATTTGAGCAAAATAAAACTAGGGAAAAAAGTGGAGTGGAAAAAAGAGGACCTCTCTCGTTTTTTTCTTCTTCTCCCTCATGTATAACAAACATCCATACAAGCACAGATACACATACAACAACACACATGATTCTCTTCCCGTTTATTTTTATTTTTTTTGTAGAAAAGCTACGTAATGAATACAAATAGACTTACATGAATATTTAATGAAGGGAAACTATAGTATTCCACAAAACCGTTTACAGTTTCTAAAGAGGGAAAGAGGGAATCAACTCAACTCACAAGACAAAAAAAATACATACCAGCTCCATTTCCACAACCACAATGTCGACTCTATTTTTTATCCCTGTTGTTGTTGTTGTTGTTGTTGTTGTTCTGCTTATGTTCGGAGAGAAGCATTTTGCAAAAAAAAACACACACAAGAAACATAAATGTATCTTAAGTATGTGTGTGCTCTCTCTCTCTCTAAAAATACCTATGCATTCTAAGTGACAAAATCAGTGTTGTAATTTAAAAGTACAAATTTCCCAACAAAAGCAGCAGTAAAAAAATAAATTCTCAAACAAATATATGTATATATTTTGAATAATATTATGCCTCTTGAAGTATATATATTTTTTGTGTATATAGGTTTCATTGAAAAAGTATTAAAACGTGTGACATTTAACAATTGACTGCTGCTTTTATTATCATCGTCATAAAAAATATGAATGGATAGGTTGTGAATACAAAATGTGTCTTCTCTCAAGATACATACACACACATACTTAAGTACAAGAGGGAAACATGGACTTTATAGTAGACTTTTTTTTCTTCTCCAAAGAGTAGGATGGCGTAGTAAGCAATTCACAATAAATCATTTTGAGAGCGCCATGGTATTTTTTTCTACTTGTTTTGCTCCTTTTATGACAAAAAAATCTCTGGCCGTTGTTGCTGTTTCTGCTGCTGCTCTGCTACAATGTTTTCCACTTTTTTCCCCTTTCACACCTAATAAAATGGCATAGAAATGTGTGTAATTCTGTATGAAAGGTCGACAGAGTGTGTGTGAGAGAGAGAGAGAGAGAGGATATAAGGGAACGGAAGGAATAAAAAATGATACATGGCGTAACAATAGGGCATTACCTAACATACACAACAATTGATGTGTCATATTATTAGTAGTTTTTTCAGTGATTCATGTTCCTTTCCATGAAATAATGATGATTTCGCTCTTTCGTTGGTATTGTATATGATATAGTGTCAATGTACCGACACCAACACACACATACGCACTTTTTATTTTGCTGCTGCTGCTGCTCGCTGCTGCCTGAAAAAAGTGTGAAATTTTTTAACTGATCTGTTATGGGAACAAAAAAAGTTTTTGGTGTCTCGTGTAAATTAGGTATTACGTGTGTGTGTGTGTTTAGTTAGTTATTATGGTATATCGAAAATAGAAGTCTAAGAAGTGATAACAACTTTGTAAAGTATGCAAAATGACAAAAACAAATCTCAGAAAACTGTACTGATGTGAGCAGAGTTGAAACTGTGAGAAGAAGAAGAAGAAGAGAGAGAGAGAGTGAGAAAATATCTATAACTTGCTAAAAAAAAAGTATAAATATAATAAATTCTTGTGCGAAAGAGCTGCTTAACTGATGCTCTTTCTTTCACACTTTTTTTTGTTCTGTTCTGCTCTTCTTTTTGCTGTCTTGTTTGGGTTTTTTCTCTTCTTCCTTCTTTTGTGCAAAAGAAAATGAACTTCACCTGACACGTAATTGATTTACAAGTTTTTATCTTCTCTTTTTTACTTTTTCTTGTTGTAGTGGTAGTAGTAGTAGTAGATGTCTACTTTGGCTCATGAAGGTATATATAAAGAAGGACAAAAAAGTTATAAACTACCGAGTTACTCGGGTTGAAAACCTAGTGGCAAAATAACCTCAATTCATTCAAAAACCTGTCACACCATTCTCACCACACACACACATACACACACACCAATTTCCCTGCGAATGTCATGTCACAAAAAAAGTCATTGACGTTAAGGTGGTGGTGGAGGAGGAGGAGAAAGCGGCGGCGGCGGTGGTGGTGAAAAGGAAAATATTTCTTGAAAATGCTTTCACTCACTCAGTTAGTCAGTCACATACACTCACTCCATCCTTAACAAAGTTGACGTTGTTGCATAGCTTGGTATATAAACCTTGCTCAGCTCAGAAAAAAAGGTTCTTCTCTGAATGGCTCATGGAGGTGCTATCAGTAATGTAATTTTGTAACCTCATCTCTATGTCATCTTTATATCAAGCTGGTTTGAAATAAATATCCTATATGATAATAAACAATATACCTGCATGCATCACATATATTTTACGCGCTCGTTAGAACTTCCCGGTCGTCTTTTTATGTTTACTCGCCTCTCCCTCCCTCATCCAAATATTTTTTTGCAATGCATATTATTACATATACGTACGTACATAGTTTACATTTAGTAAAACAACTTACTTTTCTCAGCATCTCAGCTTTTTATCAGTCATAGTCATTCAAGTTATATTATATGTATGTGTATTATATGCACTGTACAGAGTCACAATACAAAAAAAAATAGGCGTCAGCTCCTCGTTCCTCCTGAGATACTAGAGTAAAGGCTTGGAAACTACAAAAAAAGGTTGTAATAAGTGACTTTTTGCAAGAGGAATAATGCTTTTCTCTAGTTTACAGAATCTCACAATCAGATTGAAGTCACGTAAATTTTAAGTTATAGAGAGAGGAGAAAAAAAGGAAGAAGAAGAAGAAGAAGAAGAGAAGAAGAAGATGTGCTTGGGCTACACAACCTACAAAAAAATGCAACATTGTATCAACATATCAGTCGTGCAAGTAGAAAAGTAGTAGCGAGCGAATCATTATACTGAGCCCTTGCCTATTTTTTTTCGGGGTAATACACACACAAAACACGCATCCATGTACTCCTCTAATAATATATATTACAAAAGGATATGGGTGGATAAAGCAAAAAAAAATTCCCTCAAAGCTGAGCTTTCGGTACAATATTCTTAGAGCTAGACGTTTTTATACGTATGTACCCAAGCAAAATAAATATATATCCCATCCTCCTCTCTCTCTCTCTCTCTCTTTTCCTTCTTCTTCTGCCACTTCTTCTTGTTATGTCGGAATTCTTTGTGTGTGTCTCAAATCCTTATGTGACCTGATTTGAGCTGGCAGGATGGAAAAAAAGTATAATATATCTAAATACATAGAGAGTGAGAGAGACGAGAGCAACGAGACATGAAGAGGGAGTAAAAAGATAAACCAAGTGAGCAGATGAGTGACTCGACCGTCCCATGAATAATTCAAACACCTTGTCTTTTTCTTTACCATTTTCGTCTTATTTTCTTTCTCCTTTCTTGCCAACCAACTCTAGAAAAGGAAGAGAGAGAGAGAATAAAAAAACTAGGAGACTCACTCAGTCAGACACACAAGCCATTGAGAAGAAGAGGTGAGTGAGTCCAAGTCCAACTAGGCTGCCTATTCAATGAAGGAAGCGATATTATTGAAGAGCCTCTCTATTCTCTATATTAAATGTAGATTTGGTGGTGATGCGTTCTCAGATGGAACAACTTTTTATTTCCTAACTCGGTTTATATCTACCTACTGTATATACTTATGAATACATGCGAGTGTGTGAGTGTGTGATGTTGTGTGTCAGCTTTTTACACACAGCAGGAGCAGCAGCGACTTTCGCTCTATCTACACTGTACACTGTTTTTTTTATATTTCTCGCTATCTTCAAAAAAAAGTTTTTTTTTTAGAGAAGAGAAGGAAACCATTTTGACACGCATATAGATCAAGTTTTGCGACTTGCCTAAATTGTCCCGGCCTCTAAATATAATCTGGGAGCTTTACGCACATTTTCTCTTTCTTCTCATGTTTCATGTACCCTTTTTTAAGACTTGTCTTGTCTCCGGAAAATTAAACTTTGCACAGGATATATATATACTGCGCTCAACAACACACACAATACACCTATGTGATCTTCGGAAATGGAATTACGGAGGCGTTGGTGTTCATTCCGTTTAGTTGAGTATCACCTGTTCTTCTTCTCCTTCTTCTTCACCGTTTATGAATGAATCA
>JAHZNC010006737.1:0-17063 GCA_027744095.1 Zhuqinia jingwanae | reverse complement strand
CGTTGTTGCAAACTGTCCTGATTTCGATCTGCTCGTTGTTGCAAACTGTCCTGATTTCGATCTGCTCGTTGCTGCAAACTGTCTTGGTTTCGATCTGCTCGTTGCTGCAAACTGTCTTGGTTTCTATCTGCTCGTTGCTGCAAACTGTCTTGGTTTCGATCTGCTCGTTGCTGCAAACTGTCTTGGTTTCTATCTGGTCGTTGCTGCAAACTGTCTTGGTTTCTATCTGGTCGTTGCTGCAAACTTTCTTGGTTTCTATCTGGTCGTTGCTGCAAACTGTCCTGACCTCGATCTGGTCGTTGCTGCAAACTGTTCTTATTTCGATCTGATAAGGGGTTGTCTTCATAAGGAGAATCCATCACAAATGGGTTTTTGCCAGATTGATTTTGGCCAAAGTCGTTGCCAAATATCTGAAAAATATATACCCGTTTTTATTCCCCATTACATTCATCACATAAACTGAGTCCATATTGAGTCTTTGTTACGATACACA
Organism: Zhuqinia jingwanae; assembly: GCA_027744095.1. NCBI lineage: Eukaryota > Metazoa > Arthropoda > Collembola > Entomobryomorpha > Paronellidae > Zhuqinia > Zhuqinia jingwanae. Next base: position 16,570 of record JAHZNC010006737.1, on the reverse strand, counting down.
ATTTTGATACACTTACGTTATTTTCATTTCTACTTTTACCACCGCCACCGGCCCTTAAAACTCTTTCTACAGTTCTGTTTTTACTTTCCAAGCCAGGAATCAAAGGAGGAATGCCAGCCTTAGTAGATTTTTCGATTTGCTCTTGATCTCGCAAGGAAGATATTATCGGTGCCGCTGGCGGAGGTGGCGCCGGCTTCCTCCCTCCCTCTGTCGTTCTTAATGCAGCTTCAAATGGGTTTTCTGGACCCTTATCATTTAATTTTAGTTGTGGATCATCTATTGTGAGATAATATGATTTTCATTATGACCTTAACATGTTGAAATTTTGTTTGTGTACACATGAATTACTAATTTAAAAAAACACTGGTACTAACCTTTCAAAGGAAATACATCCCTTGACTGACTATGGCTGGAAGATGCTCCTACTGAGCCAACCTCTGAAACCTGGTCATCGTGATCCAGTGATTCAAATTTGGCCATGAGTATTTCTTTACTGTCAATTTTTGCTTTTGTCATTTTATCCAATATTGAACGTCTTTGTTCAATAAGCTGCTCCCTCCAGTTGTTCCATTGATCTAAGTATTGTGTATATGCATTCTGATCAGGATGGTTTTGATTAGAACGTTTCCAATTATCAAACTGATTTTCCCATTCTCTAAACTTTTGGTCAAATTGCTTTAAAATCTTTCGATCGTAAACCAGTTCTTTGCCATCTACGGACTCCAGATGAATTCTAACACCATTCTTTTCTTCATTTGAGTTACTTTCAGTGGAATTTGTTTTGTCGTTAAAATATGATTGGTTTTCATCCACCTTTCCAATCGTATCCATCGCGTCGTTTGTTTCTGGTGTTGATGATGTCTTCAGTCCAGAAGAAGGTCTTTCTGCTTGTTCTTTCGTTCGCCAAATATTATTGCCTTTACTGCCAGTACCTTCCCCATTGGAAGTCGATTGTGTCATTGTCCACCCCTTTGGTTTTGTATCTGAGCGTAACTCCCAGACAATTTTGTTTGGCTCCATGCTAGTTGACGAATATTTAGAAGTTCCTTTCTCAATTTTATCATCCATCTTGTCCCGATTTGTCTCGTTCTTTATTAGACTTGTGGAACTACCGCTATTTTGAACTGACGAATTATTTATACTGCTAGATACACTGGAAATTTGTTGGTTAAACTTTTCAACCTCTTTTTCAAGGTCTACAACTTCAGGGCCCGCTGGAGTGATAAGTTTGTCTTCATCCACCATGTCTAACCCTGGAATTCCTTGATTACAAGTTTTTGATCCAAACAATTCTTCGGATACATTTAACGAAGCCAGAGTATTTAATGGCCCTGAGTTTGCAAGCATTGCATATGCAGGAACGTTTTTTATGATGTTGTAAGCATCCTCTAAACTCATTGTTTTACGAGAATCTGCTCGTTGTCCCCCTGAAACATTGGTGAATATATGGGCCTTCTGATGTGGTGGCGGTTGTGAGGGAGGAGGTGGAGGGGGAGGTGGTGGCGCTCGTTGTTGATTTAAAACATTACTCGGGAAAGAGGAAGGTGGTGGTGGTACTTGAGTATTTTGAGCTCCCAACTGAATTTGATTAGATTTATCGTCTTGAGGTGGTGGCCCTGGTGGTAAAGGAGGTCTGCCACCTGGAAAAGCTTGAGCTTGATGTATCTGGAACTGTTGGTTTCCTATCCATGAGGCAGCGCTAGGAGTGGTGGTTGGTAACCCAAATCCTGCAGTGTTTCCTCCATAGTTCATAAACGGGTTCGCTCCTCCCACACCCCATCCCATGGCTGGATTTGCAACTCCAGTTAAATTTCCTCCATAGCCCAGCACGTTTTGTTGTGGTACCTGAAACTGTTGGGCTACATTTTGTTGGTTTTGAATCGGAATCTGGTTCTAGTTTAGTTTAAAATAAAAAACAAGTAATTATTAATTTCATACACTTTCCTTGCTCTTTCATCTTTTAACAATTTCTCAATCTTCTTACTGGCACATTAGCTGTAGGCCACTGGGTAGAACCCTGATTCCATATATTTCCATATCCTCCGTACATCGTAAGTACGATAGTACGTAGTTGTTAAAATTTGAGGTTGAAATCCGAAATATCAATTGTACGAGAGAGAACTTGGAACTTTAGTCAAAGCGAACAAGTGATTTCTACCACAAATACAAATCACCTTTGAACATGCCAAAATGATTTTAAAAACATCTTTTACGCGTGAACTTCAACAAACACAAAACAGATGAATACAAACTCAGACTCCGGTTGAATAGCACAATACACTTAATGACCTTCCTTCATATTTCTTCACCCAAAGGTCTTCATGTTTATATCAGCTGATGCAATTGTCACCATAATATAAATTTACACAATATAAGACCTGTGACTAAAATTCATCCTATACAGAAACCGTAATTCCTACTAATTTAAGCTACTCAATTTACTCACTCCAAGAGAAACGGACACTAAAAAATTAATTATTTATTGCTCCGCGTTTGAAGTAAGAGTTTCTCTGTGTACTTACATTTTTTCATTTTCTTTATATTGCCGAAAGTGAGCATCTGACTTTCTGCACAGACCAAAACAATTCGAACTTTAGAACATTCCTTGATTAGTTAAAAATATTTCCATCACTTCATAGAATTCTCCTCGTCTGCCAAGTCTCCCCTTTTATTTACCGGAGGAGAGACATTCACTTGTACTCCGCAAGCTGACTGACTGTCCTAATGATTTGTATAATCCACTAAATCCACTGCACTGTGTGTACTTTTTTTGTACAAATATATACAAAGAAAAAAACCAATATGTGTAGTGTGATTGTGATGTTGATTTTTTGATACCGTGCGTTGTGCGTAGTATCGTCCTTCTTACAAGTTTCCTGATGCCCCGTATATATACCTTCTTGTTGGACAGACAGATGAAGTTACTCGAGTCAGTCAAGCCAAGTGTGTCGATGCATAATAATATTGTATGCGTACATTACAGTGCGTAATTAATTAGAGTAAAGAAACTTCCTACGCTTTGTTCCAATATAAATGAACCAGATCAGAGGACTCGTACAAAATCTAAGATGAACCCTTTATGTTTCAGTCAGTAAAACTGTACAGACGTCTGCAGGGGCGATGTGATATCAAAATAGTTAAAAACAAATTGATGGATCTGCAAACTGTCTGTCTGGCTGTCTGCTTCCAGTTATTTTGACTTACCTTTTTTCTTAAAAATTTCAAAATATGTTGCACTACACTGCTTAGATTATTGATATGATAAAGCATCGTATTGTAAAAATTGAAACAAATAACTGTGCACAAACTTTAATTATTGTTGTATGAATTTTTTTTATTACGGCTCATTCATCATAATGTTATTTTGCAATGCAATGCAATTTCCAGAAAAGCTAGTTTTCCAAGTATATTTACTAGTACATGTAATAATTATATTTTGTTTGAAAAAGATCTGACTCTGACGCCACATTATATAGTACAGATGAAATTACAAAAATCCACAATTACTCAATTATCATATCTCATTATTATTCATCGCAGCTCATTGCAATGGACAGGTTTATTTCTTATTTGAAGCTACCTAAATTCAACAATACAGCTGCACTGATTTTTATATACCCAATTTTAAATATCTATTATTTCCAAACATTTCCAGTTATCTAAAAACTCATGTTTAATTCTTCTGTTAGTGTCCCAACTTAATTATTCGAACACTTTTTTTTATATATTTCCGATGATAATGTCTATATTATATTAAGAAATGTACATTATATGATTGATTTGATTAGGCACTAGTTATGTAAATAAAAGGATTTTTACTCAAGTTATTTAATATATGTGCGATATTGCATTAACAAAATCAAGTAAGTAGGTAGTAGTAATAATTATTAATGCCCACTACATACATACAACAACCTTTCTTGTTTTAGATCAAAAGTACTTTGCATTATTGGTTCCTAGATTTCTGACATAATAATGTTATAAAATTTACTGAGCCTTTCACAATTTTAACCCCACACCAATAAATATTTCATCTGCCATTGCTGCTGCTACAATCAAAATATACATTCTCATATATATAATATGCATTCTACTAATAAGGTAAACAGAATTATTCTTTTTCAATGAAATTATTCTTAGCACGTAATATTTTCATATACTATTAAAAACAACATTGAGACAACTAATATACGAAAACAACTATTTATGTGTTCAGCTAGCTAAAATACTTTACAATTAGAACTCTTTCCACAATAATATCAGTTTTTATTCATCATTATCATCACATATACACATTCGCCATATTTATTATGCATCTGTTCATAAAATTGTAGTAGATCCCTTCTTGATCCCCTTATCTACTCACAAAACGCTTCCTCACACAACATTTTTTATTATCCTAAACTCTAAAATATTGGCGTTTAAAAGCATACGTATAATAAATTATAGTATATTAATAATAATTAGTAGCTGCCGTCACTTTCCTGAATACTGGATCTAAATCACCGACATTTATTACACACTATATGCGTCATAGAATAAAACGGTTGATGTTGCTACTAAAAGAATTACTATCAGAATCATTGGTATTTTTTTGACTACTCCGCACACAATAAATTTTTGCTTCTTTTCAAAATAAATGCACTGCGCTGAATTAAACTACATTAATATGCATTTAAAATTCACATTATATTATGTGGCATAATATAAAATACGATACGTCCATGCCCTGGACGATAAAAGAGACTAGTTTGCTATTGGAATGTATAATACTTAACTTGCAGTGAACGAAATACTTGTGATATATTAATGAATATTAAATTGATAGATATTATTATAAATATTTGTAAACTAACTGGGTAACATAAGAATAATACTTCAATAATTTGTGCCTCATTGAAATCATTGGAGAATTAATACCACTGTGAGCGCATGCATATGCTAGTTTACGAATTCAGGTAACGTCATTAATTCAGAAAAAACGTGTAATTATAAACAAAGAAAGTAGTTGATCAAATTACAAATCAATTTTTTTTAAAAATCATTCACAGAGTTTGAAACAAATAACTATTAGAACGGGTCAATTTTTGATGCTGTTTAATTTCGATTATTATCACTTATTCAACAAAATAATACTCTAAAAATAAACAGCAAAGCGGAATAGTAAAATTGATGAAACGTGTGCTTATGTAGTAGGTACATATTTCATAAGAACTATATGCAATGCAGGTGTTCGTACTTCTCCTTCTACACTCGTGAGGGAAATGTTGGCATTATTAAAATAAAAGGATCCTGTCAATCTTTCTCCGGCTGAAGCATTTCCGTACTCACTGTACGAAAGTTTAACGTTTGATTGGGTGGTATCTGTCCAAAATAAACAATCAATAAAAAATACATAAATAAAACAAATTCTTTATCTTTCATTACAAACGTAAAATATAGGTGAGATAAAATTAGGTGTGTCACATACCTGTTCTGGTAGTTTACCACTAAGGACCGACAGGGAGTTTGCCCTTTTCATGCTGAAATGAACACAATTAATTTAAGTTGAGGGTGCAAATTTTTGCGCTGCATAGCTAATTCAGATTACGCATACAAAATAGTTTTTAAAAAATAACACACAATACATGACACAGTCTCTAATATACTTTTTTAATGCATATCTACCTATATACATTAGGGGTAAGTAGTAAAAGCTTCCAAATAATAATAAAATCCTTTAAAAAAAATCAGCAGTGATATTGGGAATTGGAGATGAAAGGTAAAAGGAATAATAACCACTAAACCACACCCGACAACTACTTACAAAGAATTTTAACTATATTTGCTACAGACAGATATTAAATAATGTTCAAGACTCAATCAAATGAGAGCAGAACTGAATGAGTGCTCTTAAATATGTATATTTTTATCGGCTTATGTGGCCGTGTGTATTAAATGCATATAAAGCATTTCAAAATTGTCCCTGTGTATGTTTCAAAATTGGAATATATAGGAATAAAAAAGAAAGGTTCCTCAACCAACACGCAAATAATACATCAAATAGTATGTACTGTATTTACTACAGCAAGAGTTTGCATATTAGCAAGGAACAGTCAATAATACTGAAAGTGCCGCAAAACCAATATTATACCCAATAGCAGTTAAGTAAAATATGTTTACATATATATTTATATAAATGCAAAAAGATAACAATAATAAGTAACGTAATTAAAATTTCGTAGCAGTGATTTCCTCCCCTGCTTCACTACATTTTACAAATTGCTTAATTCATCATAGGTAATAATATTTTTTAAAGTTGCAATTGCATATGCATATAACGTATGCCAAAAGTGTACACGTTTAATTGCATGACAATATTATATGACAATATACAAAGTTAAACTATTTGTACAAGTTCCATAATATTAGATAATAAATTTGCTAAACTTTTCCTGCTAAACTAAAGTAGTATACTTTGCTATTGCACCGATAAATCTTCTTACATAAACTTCTCCTCAGAGTCTCATACTTTCTCCTGCTCTCATTTGATTACATACTCATTCACTCATCACACTTGAGATGAACAGAGTAGTTACAATGTCCATATATTTACTACAATTTTAGTTACTTGTCAGAAAATTATTTGCTGATCAATAGCAAATTGTGATTGAAGATCATCTCACCTTGAAATAAATTGCTTGTTGAACTCCGGATCACGTCTGGTAAGCATTTCCATCACTTTTGGAATAGAATTTCGTATGGACGCTCGCAATTTGGAGAAGGAACCTGATCGTCTTAATTTCCCATACTGCTACCGACCAATCCAGTTTAATTGGTTATGTTAAAGTTAACAAAAAATTGGACAACGATGGATACAAAAATCGTGTTTAGTTTTGAATTGTAGGTTACTTCATTTTCTCGTGTTCAACTAATGTAGCTGTCACCATTTTAATATGGGAACTTTCTATTTGCTGTCATTCTACATTTTGTGGTTTCAGCCATTTTTAGTGCATTAACTCTCAAAGTTATATAAGATACAGTTCATTAGAGCACTATCAGGTATACCTAGCATAATATGCTACAAATTAAATTTTTTTTTTAAATACGTTCATATTATAAAATAGAACGGTTCATAGTAAAATGGAGGAAATCCCACACACACCCGGAAAAATACTGCTTATCAGATGCAGTAAACGAAGCCGATTTAAAAACATGCCACATGCTGTCAAGCACTATTCACAATCAGAGACAATCATTTTCATAACATATTAAATTAAATCAGCAGGATCAAAATCAGAGCATTTAAAAATTGTATGCAAAACAAACAGGTTACTAGTAAGAAGGTAGTTCGTCTTTGAGACAAAATTATGATAACGTTTTGTAGAAAAAATTAGATTGAAAGCCAATAAACTATGCAGAAACATTCGCAAAACCCATTTAGTATATAAAAAAAGAGAGAAAGCTGAGCAATATTTACAGAAATTAGTTGTTTTAGTCGTAGCAAAACTACCACTAATATGTTACATAAAATAAGTTGATGAGTATTAATAATAATACTATACAAATTTACAAGGGCGGGTGTAAGTGTAAGTACAGAGAACCACAGGGACGACGAAGAAGATACCACGTCATTGGTCTTCGCGTAGAAAAGCTAGTACATACACACATATAATATGTATAAAATTTACAAAACCATTTACAGAGACATTTACGGACGCTTAAACAAGAACATAATGTTGCAATTATAATAATAATTTGCAAAAAAAACGCTTTGAAGTTTTTAATTATTTGATATTGATACTTCAAAAAAAGACTGCTGCTAAAAGCGTCTCAACCACAAGCACTTTACTGAAGAAAGGTATTTACATTCTTTCAACTGCATCAATAATATTCACAAAGTAATTTTGGTACACTACATACATTCGCTCATGCTCCTTCTGCTGTATAATACATATGTTAACTAATTTTGAAACCTCAAAAAAGCTGAAGCATTAATTTCGGTAATTGTACTCTCTTTTAAAAAACAAAGCAAGTGCATAATATTGTACAAAACTATGTATTACACTGTAGTATGGAAAGGTTCCTCCAGTTCACATTTTGTCATTCATTGCGCAGAACAGTACCAAAATGTAAAAATGTACAGGTATGTAAAATTGGAAATAATATATTTCATGTTGACAACAGGATGATCTTTAGTTAAATTAAAAGATTTTGAGTTCTTTGTGTTGGATTTATTAGCTTATTTTAAACAGTTCCTTATTATTTGAATAGGCATTTTAAACATCTCGTAAATAATATTAAAGGAAGACAGAAAGAAGTTACTTCTCTATACTTTTTTTACGCACCATTAATATTTTCATTACTTCATGTTACACAGTTAATTTTTTTTTGAAGTAGTGCTTTCATAATAACGTTTGAAGGGTACATATTATATTTCCGTAATAAATATTATCACTAATAACAAGAATAAATATTCACCTTAATTACATTTCCAAAAAATACAGAAGCGTGCTGATAAGAAACTAATGAGCTATTTTATAACATACGTATATATGAAAACTGAGGCTAAAATGCACAGCCTGGACCAGATAAATCGATAACTCTTATTTGGAAAAGAGAAAGTAATAATAATTATTATTAGTAAGATAATGCATGAAGTTGCTTATTGCAACGATATTTAAATCTCCCATATTTAAAGGAAAGTTTTTGACGGCTGGTCCACACTGTGAGAAACATATTCTTTTTAAATGACTTGTAACGAGCTGATGTAATAATGACATAATTTTTATAGGCTTAACCAAAATTAAAACCCGCCATGAGCTTCCAGTAATTAATTAAACCATATTACTATACACGTAATCATGTTCCTTTTGATCATTAAAGAGTTACAATTTTAAGTATATCTATGCGCTTTAACACGAAAAATAGGTAAAAGATTGCTTACATATGTGCACTTCATTTGATCGGTGATTGATGATTTTAACTGTGAATTTTAAGCAAGATTGAATGCCAAAATATTATAGTATTGTATAATATAGTATTTATCATGGCTCCAATAATAACTCGTTTTCCCCTTTTGTGCACATACATCTATCTGATTCCTTGCGTGATCAAGAGTGATATTTTGCATTATTTTTAAATCTCACATAAAATATTAGAATATTAGAAAGCACGGATGAAGGTCACGGTCACGATGATGACCCGTAATTTAAGCAATCGCCTTATTTAATTAAAAACCGAACCCGGTATGTTAAAAATTTAAAATTTCATCAACACGGTACAAGTTTATAAAATTCTGGAGAAACAAAAGCCTTCTTTTTTCCTTTCGCCTCTAGAAGTAAGACATATATAATAATACACTTTGTATTAATAGCAAGGCATTTCATAGCGTCGATATAAGCCCAGATTAAACAGTAAAATAACAATTTATATTCCTTCAATTGCACTATTCGGATGTATTTTATACATACAAGTATTACACATTAAAAGCTATGCACCGCACAGAGCCTTTAATAAAAAGTTGAAAGCAATTTTCATTTATATTTCAGTATTTTACCATTTTCTCACAATAAAAAAGATTTAAGATCAGAACCAGTCTCATACATGTTACGCTAAGGCTAGATAAAATGCCAGTTTGATTGTTCATCATAAATATAATTAATTTAGTAGTCTAGAATAATTTCTGGGGCTTGTACTCACATTTATTTTTCTAGGTGTGAATTAAAGGACCACTCAAATCAGTTCAAATATTGGAAGTACCAAATGCTACCGATATATAATATATTTTTTAAATGCGTTAACTTTACAGTAAGTGCACATTTACTGTAAACCTGGAATTATTATTATTTATTATATATATTTCGGTTGCATGATAATTATTAGTAACTTTTTATCAATCTTATTCAGTGTTCACGAGCTGAGTCGCGTCACAATGTCTACGGAAATTTTGTCTTTCATACCGCTTTTCTGGCAAGTTTTCCTATTTGATTTATAATACGCACTCGGACTAATGTCAGAAGATTCACTGAAAACCAAGCACGAGCACGAAATGTTTTTAATATTAATACATAGACATTTCACTTTGAACTGCATTGGGGTTACTAGAAACTAGAAACAAACATGTCTTCAAGGAAGTTCTTCTGAGAAGCCCAAGTTTATATTATGCGATTTCTCATTCGCCACACTAATTAAAATTATTATCAAACCATCGTAAATGGGTTTCAGGAATCACTTGATGTTAATCATTTCTAATATTAACAGTGCATATTTTGATTTTCGGAGTAATTCTTGTAAATTATTAACAGGTATTTATATAAAATCTAACTAAAATATCGTAACAGCGCAATAAAGAAGAATATAGTAGATGATGGATCATCAAGACTGAAATCCCAAAGCGTTTAACAGTTTGTTTTTCAGACCACTTGCTCGTTGTGATTCAGATCCCTCTCCTGCTCCCAATGTGGTTCTCTGTACATTGTAACTTTGGTCTGATGAAAGTTTCCCTAATGACGCCGACTGCTGTAATTTCAATTCAAAGCAATTTTAAAATCAAAATCCTCCCGTTCAACAAGAAATTTACTACAATATGAGTTCTGTAAACAATTTAAACTGATGGACCACGACAATACATAGATTATGAGTAGTATTTTAATGGGGATTTAACACATTTTATTCCGAAAGAAAGAACACGGTCCATTTGCTGAAAAGGTACCTATTACATTAGCCTATCCACTGGTTTAAAAATCACATATCCCTGTACGCTGTATTTATTTCACCCTATTTTTAGAAGTTCCACACAAAATAACATCTCTACACAATTTTTAATGACGTACTTTGAAAACTACATATTATTATTAACATGAATTCTGTAAGAACTGAGGTTATTTCCTATTCATAAGTTACTCTGGTTCTTTTTATGAAATGACATTTGCAATTGCAACTTTATGAACTATAATGATAATATTTGAATATATTAACTTTAATATACCATTAAACATTTTTCATTGATTGTTATTTAGCAAAGCAGTAGGGTCCACGCAAAATAACACACATTTATACAGCTAGATTAGCGTATAAGATGATGTCGAATTATAATAGATATATTTGGAATTACAGTTAACAAATTTTTCCGTCTGAAAAAACTAATAGATTTTAAACTAACAACCCAGTCAGGTACAGTTCACAAATTATTTAAACAACGGGATTCATGCACTTTTAATAAGAGTTACGCTTCCAACAGAGAGCAGAAAAGGAGAATAGGAAAAGCTTCATACTCAAGATAACATCATTTAAAATTTACTACGACTAAATCGTAACTACACAAAACAAACAAAGCGTAACAAAAATAAAACTAACAGAACAAATTATAAAATACAGAAAGCTTTATATAGAAAACATATTAAGCTTTCTGGAAAGATTTCTCGTTTAAAATATATTGCGAGAGTAGGTATAATGATAATGAGCATGCAAACACATAAGTAGGGATTTTAATACATACAGTTAATATTATCCTATCCTGTTACAAACTCAGATTAGTACTAATTAAATGTCTTTTTCATTTGATTGAATTAAAACTTGGCAAAATACATACACATTAAAAGAATAAGATTTGAGAAAAGGTCTACAAGCAATTTTTCAGCTATTGCTTGTTGGCTATGACGGGCTACGACTAGACTATGACAGACAACGCTGTAATTGATTATCTACTGCTACTGCTTATAGTTAAGTAAGCTTATTATTTGAAAACCTTACCTCATCTCCAGCATCATTTTGACAGGAATCCAGTGACTCTCTAGATCCGCGTCGACTACGGTCCCTAGAAGTTTGTGCCGGCAAACTTCTACGCTTTTCTTGTGGGGTAAGCATTCCCCCGGCTTCTGCACCAAGAATCTGGGCCATTTTTGCTTGCTTAATTACATCAAGCGCCTAGTAATATAACCAAATACAGGCGATAAACAACAAACAAGAGCGTTTATAACAGTATACCATGCAGCACTTATACATCATGCAATTAGTAGTATCCTTCCGTCAGTGTGCGATGTTGGAAGAACGTTTGTCTTGCGCAATGTAATATGTATGTATTATGTTTGAATTTAAAAATAAAACCTAACAGTAATCCGAAAAAAGTGACGGGTTCATGAGTGCAGCGTTATACTCCAATAATAATAATAATAAATGTAGCTTACCTCTTTTCTCGAGCGCATTGCACATTCCTCCACTGTTTCCGCAGCTTCGTACTTTCCTTGTCTACGATATAAAAATCCTAAATTCTTTAATGTAGTAGTTACAGTTGGTGAATCCACCTTTGCTGTTTTATGCCAGGCACCATAGTCTGCAGAGTTGTCCTTATTTTTTAACTTATTTTCTTCGCGTTCTTCAGCTACTTGCCAAATTGGCTTGTTGTCACCTGTAAAAGTATATTATAATATTGAAATTGTATAGGTAATTATAATATTGCTGTTTGCCTAAGAATTTTGTATTAAGTATTATTACGACACCCACCATCAATGGCTCCATACTCTCTTTCATGGGCTCTGGTCAGTACTTGTTTGTAAAGTATTTCAGCCTCCTTGTACTTTCCTTGCTTCAGGTAACATGATGCGAGATTGTTTTTGGTTTTTGCCACATTTGGATCATCAGGTCCAAGTTTTGATTCATAAATGTCTAATGCTCTTCTGTAGTATCGCTCCACCTCTTCGTACTTACCCTTCAACGACATAGATAATTTAATTACTGGTAACTCATCCAGGACGAAAATTAAACAACAACAAATTCTATTTTCTTAATTTACCTGATTCTGACAAAGTAATGCTAAATTATTCAGCTGTTTGGCCACATCTGGATGATCTTTTCCCAAAACTTTTTCCCTAATTTCCAATGCTCGTTTACATAATGGCTCCGCGTCTTTATATTTTCCTCGCTTCCCATACAATACCGCTAGATTATTTAGTGTTGCAGCCACCTATATGTGGTATTAATTTCCCACATTTAAATTTTGAAACGCCTCGCACTCGCATGTTTACAAGAACAAGAACAGACTAGGGCTTATGTAAGTTGCTTACCGCAGGGTGATTTTCACCCAAAGTTTTTTCACGTATAGCCAATGCATCATTCAAAAGCTTAGCTGCTTCTTTATACTTATTTTGATCCCTGAAAACAATAAGAAAAATTGCCATATTTTTCTTTATAACAAAAAAAGGGTTTTCTGAAGGAAATGATTGCAAAAGAAATTATCGTCATGTATGCATAAAAAGTTATATATCTGTATTTGTGATTTATTTTTGTGGTTAATCTAAGGCAGCAAGCAAGTAATTTACCGCGTTCTTCATTGTCCTCATCGGGGAATAAGTCCATTACAGGGTCTGCCTCCGATTTATTTTCTGATCTTGTTGATGTTTCCATACTACTGTCTTCATTCTATATATTACAGACACGTATATTGAATTAACAGTTTGAGTAATGAATGTGATTGGCATATTATTTTCATGAGAAAAGGAACATTACCTGAGACTCTGAATCGTATTTTTTCAAGGAATTAAAGAATTCGAGTTGTTTTTTCTCTTCTTCAAGCTGTGCTACAAGTTGTTCTGAAGCCTGAAGTCTTTGCTGTGTTGTGGCCAGTTCATCTCTAAGCCAAGCATTTTCTTGACATAGTCGTTTAACTTGAGTTCTTAGCTTTTGTTTTTCGGCTTCCGTAATTTGCATATGTGTTGCAAGTGCTACCATAACCTATAAATGGTCAACCAAAATTGCACTGATAAAATTCTACCTAATTAATAATCTATGATAATCAACATAACAATAATAAGTGTCGACTGTCGCCTATCAAAACATAATGTGCGATGTGTACAACTTAACTAAAAGACTAATTAAAATTATGACGAGGAAATTATGTTTTTCACTATACCTTGGCTTCTTCGATACCAATGTCAATCATTTCCAAAGATTTATGAAGAATTTCTGACTTCTCGCTGATAAGGGGGATATCCCCATTAGATTCCTGTGAAACGGCCTTAAGGCTGGTCTCGAGCGCCTGTAGTCCGGCATGATGCTCTAACTTTAAGGACTCAAGTCCTGAGATCACCGTCTTAGTGCTGCTAACAATTTCGTCTTGTGTCAACTGCGTCATGTTGTTGGCTGGTGATTTCCTTCAAAACCATAATTATTATTATTTAAAAATTAACTTCAAAATACAAGTAAATACAAACGACAGGTACTGAGGTTCCACAATAGTAAACTAAACTAATGCTATAAACAACCTTCCAAAAAAAATGCCGGATCACATAGTTATGTGGGTACTGAAATATTCCTCCAATTTAAGGTTCGCTTTCGCATCTTACGATAATAAATACTATCGAATTTACATAATATTCTTCATCCACCCCACCTATATCTATAAATCAGTTTCACAGTCACGTCACGATCACGAAACGAAATGCCTTTTAAACTAAATGCTGTACTTTTTTAAACAAAAGAAAACAGTACGCAAAGGTGCAAAAAGTAACACAAATAGAGAAAGGTGCGGCAAGATGTTTTTACTTTCCGGTTAACTGTTTATCGACAAAATATGCTAAAAGTAGTCTTGTAGTTTATCCCCAAGTTGTAAAAAAAATCGGTGAAAGTACCGCAATAGACATTTTACACATCCAAATAGTTTAAAAACGAGCAAAATGGTAACTGGAAGATTAATGGTACAAAATAGCGATTGCGAATATGAGCGGAATATAAAACATGCATGTTATTATTTTCTCCAAGAAGTTTTCTTTTCTCCTTCTGTCTGTACCACCACCACACTCATAGGCACATTCATAGTCATAAATACGTGTGTATATTTTTCTAGTAGTGTCTTTGCTTGATGCTCCGGCGAACTGGAGCCGACTAGACTGGCATTGGACTGACTGAACTGCTAAGTAAGTAAAAGGAAGAGAAAGCCGAAAGGATGCAATGATGTGCTATCATTATGTTGATGATACGGGTGAATACGGGACTGTAAATTGTGCACATACATACCTACCTAGATTTCGTTTCTCCCAGGGTAGAGTCCACTACTTTATAGAGCAGAGCTATATTAAGTTGCTTTATATATCCGTAAAAGCAAAAAGCGAGTTCTGCTTTGCTTGTAATAATACCTAAGTTAAGATGTACACACACGGAAAAGGAACAAATGGACGGGGAAGGGAAAAATCGATACCGGTATAAAAGAGAAAATGGTTTAAATGGCAGTTGCGCCCCTTGCCTTGATCGGCTTAGTTCCAAATTCTAACAACAACAACAACCCAACCAAACGAAAACCACCAAAATAGTAACGGTTTCACATGCAACCTTGCAAGAGGAAGCGTTACTGTAACTGTTGTAGCGTAATCGTAGTGAAACCTACGCAAAAAATATAGCAGTCTCTAGTTTTCACGACAGCACCACTAGTAGTATTAAAAAAACGGAAATCCCCTCGCCAAGTTTGTATGCATGCATATACGAGAAAATGTTCTGGTTTACATATTTTCATGATTTCATGAGAGTCAAGAGTCAATTACCTAAGTAGTACGTGTGTATAGATTCTATGCTGTGATTGCAGTACATATATTATCCTATCTTGATACACCTTTCTCCCGGAAAAATGTCAGAAAGAAAATATTTATTTCTTAGTGCAAATTGATCTTACGGAATGAACTGTGTCAACACTATTAATTATACTGATAATATATGATAAACGTGTTGTATTTTTGCACATTTTGTATGGAAATAAATATTTTTGAACAGTTTGCATACACTCGCTAACTTTTTCACTTCCGACAGATGAGAAATATAAACAAGCTATAGACCTCTTTGAATGTGCTAATGGTGATGGCTTCTAAATGTGCTTTATGCTTATGACGTTATTATTGCGTTTAATTATAAGCTTGTGTTTAATGAATGTTATAACTTATAACAAAACCCAACTAACTGAACTCCCACGTTTATCCTTATCGCAGAGCGTTTATGTTTTCTCTTCGCATTTTGTATGGACCAGAATTTTCCCCCACACTTTGCAGGCAATGCAATTAGTTATTATTTCTAAAATTTAATGCAAATTATAGGACTCGCTGTTTTCGGAATTGGTTAATTACTACTTCATGCCCATCGCCTTGGTTGTACTGTTTCAAAGTGTGTTAATTTTTTAAGCTCATGATGACTGTACTAGTACTAGACCAAAATAGTGTACAAAAAAAGTCATCTTAAAGCGTTAAGCTGCTCAACAATGACAATATAAATCCGATATAACTTGTCGCAAATTGCGATGTAGGTAGTACTTATACATGTAAAATATATATGAAGAGTATAATAACAATATGATGATGATGATGAACTAACTATCTTTGCGATTTTGTTAATAAAATACTGATGGGAATGAGAATGAGTGTGTTGTAATTTTGAAGCACTCTTTAAAGCATTATTTGTCCATATTTGGCTATATAAATTGTGCAACAACTTGTTTGCAGCTGGTTTATGATACTGAAAATTACTTTTTTCACAGCTATTAATCAACTCTTCTTGTTTTTAAAATACTAAACACAAATTTAAAATGTAGTTTCTGGTAAGCGTGCAATGCACG
>JAHZNC010006736.1:0-20372 GCA_027744095.1 Zhuqinia jingwanae | reverse complement strand
AATATGGTGGTGGTGGTGGTAAAACTCGAATGCATGCTGACAAAGCTGATTTTGTCCCTTTTCACTTAAGTCCACGGGCATATTTTTTTGTCATTTATAAATAGTAATAGCCTTCTCTTGTCCATGTCCCCCAAGAAATTGAATTCTTAACAAAAAACGACTCCTAGTATTTTTCTCACTTCAACTTTATGGACAAAAAAGCATTTTATCATACCAACTCGTTTTCTTCTTCGTTTAAGTAGAGAGATGAGGAGGAGTATGATGATGATGATGATGATGAAGATGATGACATGTAATCGATACTAAAAATAAGTTTTATTACGTTATCAGCAATCTCATTGTTTGAAGCGCAGCTACTAGCACAGTATGTAGTTGTAGTAGTACTTTTTTCATCACAAGTCATAAGTACAACAATAAAGTTCTTTAGCAATCCGTAAAATATGATGATGGGATAGTTGAAGTGAAGTAGTAAACTCATGGTATATTATGAGTAGCACGAAGCGCTGAATTGACAATACGATGAACAATGCAACCTGTACTCCCTTGGAAATGATAAAAAAAAAATTCAATAGCACATACATAATATTCCCGTTTTTGCCAAAAAAAACAAGGAAAATATTATAATGGTTTGTTTGTTGGACGAAGACGTGATACATCATATAATGTGTATAGTCAACATAGATGTATAGACTAAATATATCATATATCTTGACGTTGTTGTCAATAACGAAATACCACACACGCACACACAATATCGACAACCTTTTTAGGGACTTATGGAGTGTTTGTTTCTGCAAAACAGGCAATTGGGTTGCGCTGCTGGTGTTGATCATGTTTTGTGCACCCTTTTTTCTTCATGATCCTGCATAAAAGTGAAAACTTTCTATAAAACGAAAAAGTTATTTTCACAATCTACAACCAAGAAATAATAGTAGAAGAAGTAGCTGCAGCAGTAGTCACGATTATCATTATTATTAGCATACGAACTGCTCGATGTTCGATTGATTTTGTAGTTTGTAAAGATTTTTTTTTTGCTTGTCAACGAGAAATACAGTACAACAACAAGCACATGTTTAAATACAGCTTTTTTGGCAAGAAAATTATGTGGTGATTGGATGAATTAGAATAAAATAGTTAGGAGTTTACAGTGTGGGATTCTGTTTGGGTTCAAGATGGCTCGTTTCTACGAAACGTAATTCAGAGAAATTTACTCGTATTTTTTTGTGATCTTCTCTACCGTTCCGCAATTCGAATATCATTATATCCTGCACGCAACAAATGAACATTTTGTCAGCATTGTGAATTGTAATTGGATAAAATTCTGTAAACAAGAAAGTAAATAATGCTGATGATGGGATGTCATTAAAACACAATGTATTCGATTTGATGGGAAATGTAATAGTTAACAATAGGATTTGCTTGATACTGTTGAAAGAATGTACATGACTAAGCAAATGGAGAACCATATTTATATACTTCTTATTTTAATATTACAAGTTGTTAGCATGTAATGAGTTAAACTAATTATGATAAAACGGATTGATGAATAGACCAGAGTAGCTGGTTAGGTTTGGAACGTTGCAATTCATCAAAAATAGTCAAAGAAGTAGCAGTTTAGCTAAAACCGCTGACTAAATGAAAACAAGAATCTTATTAGGCGACTCATGAAATGATTGCACCCATGAACTCTTCCGTTGTAATGTGTGTGTGAAAGCAAAGTGATTATATTGCAAAAAAAAATGTTTTCAACTTTTGAAACAGGGCATGGAGCTGAAAGGGGAAATGATTGATTGCTGGGAATCCCAATGTCTCCTGTTCATGGGATCACCGCTGATAGACGGTCTAGATGGCTTGACAACGAGAGGTCTGTATATTTCTGATATTCCGATTCACGATGCAACCCGGGATGTAATCCTTGTTGGCGAGCAATCTAGAGCACAGGTCAGTGTAACTGGGGAACTGTGAGACGGTATGATACTTTTATGCGTTTAATGTCCCAATCTGAAAAAAGTTACTGTTTTACAATCAAAGGATGGTTTGAAGCGACGTATGGATAAACTTCGCCACTCAATAGAAGAGGCGTCAAGTGCCGTTGAAAAAGAAAGGGAAAAGAATGTATCGTTACTTCACTTAATTTTCCCGCAAGACATTGCAAAGAGGCTTTGGCTAGGTATAAAACACATTTTCATCCAACATCTAATCTAATATTTTGCAGGTAAAAGCATTCTTTTGAATGTACATTTATATGCTGGCTATTTCGATTATTTTAGGGGAAACGATCGAGGCGAATATGCACGAAAATGTGACAATGTTGTTCAGTGATATTGTCGGCTTCACTTCAATATGTTCAACAGCGACTCCCATGATGGTAGTCAACATGCTTCAAAATTTGTACACTCAATTTGATGCTTTCTGTGGACAACTGGACGTGTATAAGGTACCGCGACCATCTAAATATTAATAATGTAATATTTTTGGTGGAAACTCTGCAAAACAGTTCCTTGTTTCTTACGTATATGGATTATTGACAATGAAAATACCTATTGTCATTTATTGCACTGTTTATTATCAGGTTGAGACCATTGGAGATGCATATTGTGTGGCAGGAGGATTGCATAGACCAAGTAGTACACACGCACAACAAATTGCCTGGATGGCAATTAAGATGATAAGTACATGTAGAAAACATCAAACTCATGACGGTCAACCGATTAGAGTACGTAATTTATTTGTTCTACTTTTATTTTATTTTTAAGATTCATTAAAATCATCAATTTTTCTCAAATCCATTTTGTTATATATTTATTTTTGTGTGAATATTTAGATGAGAATCGGTCTACATACGGGATCTGTACTCGCAGGAGTTGTTGGTAAGCTAATTATATTTTTAGGACTTGAGTCCCAAGTTTGATAATAATTATAGTATGTAAAAACCTAATCAAATTTCCATCTTAGGGGTGAAAATGCCTCGATACTGCCTTTTTGGAAATAATGTGACAATTGCCAATAAATTTGAGTCTGGAAGTGAACCAATGAGAATCAACGTTAGTCCTACTACACACAGGTATAAAAAATATTCTTAACCGTCTATAGGTGTCCCCTATATTCTTATATAACATGTTATATTTTCGACCTTCTCGCTCTTACTTTCAGTCTCAATAGAGTAAACTAGAAAATAAAGTGTAAGCATTACAATCCTTCTGATTGCAAGTGGTCTACAAAAAAAAACTATTGATCCAAAATAAATTATTGGGGCACCCTGATACGATTTGGTAGAGGATCAGTAAAAAGAAAGTTCACAATTCTCCTTGGGAACGACTATTGTTGATTTATTCCCTTACAAACAGAGAACCTATAACTACAACATTTTTTTATTTACTCATCTTATTTTGCGAGAGTGAGTAGCAATTAGCTCGATTGTACTTTATACGTGATCCTTTGTAATTGTTTGAGCAAGAAAGTATAATATGAGAAAAGACTACTACTTACATTTTCATAAGATAAACACACACACACACACACACATGAAGCTAAACGCTCTTTCTTATTACATGGTCTTTGCAGATTGCTTTTGGAGACTCCAGGTTTCGAGTTTGTTGAGCGGTCTCGAGAATGTTTACCCAAAGGATTTCCCACAGACATTCCAGGAACTTGCTACTTTGTGGTGTCTTACAAACAGCCTGGTTTAGCCAGTAGTGAACCCGAATTCGAACATATTCATCAAGGCGTAATTACCCTCTGTGATTTCTACACCAAAGGTGATTCCCAACAGTGATTTGTCAGTTAATGTATTATATGTGCTATGAACACACTTTCGTTGTTTAAACACACACACAAAATTAAATAAATATTGTACCGCCACCTAAGAACATGCAAATATATATAGGTATACATTCACCGCCATCTACAATATGACAAAATAGTTATAACAATAATACTTAATAAAAATAATACATCCATAAATATTATAAGTGCGCAATATATAATAATAATACTAATAATAATTAAATAAGCACATATATTGGCTATGTGCAAGTGCAAAAGATTTATAGCTCTAAATAACGTTTAATATAAATATTGATGATGCGGTATGTAAATTCTAATTAGGAGTCAAATCAGTTCATGTAGCTTCACGTTATACTAAAGATAAGCTCACGCATGTGTATTTACATATATATCTGACATTTGATATCTGAGTATATAGTAATGATGTTACCTATACGTAGGTACCTATATTTCATTTGTCCATGACAGAGGCTAGCTCATTTCGCTGACCAATAGAGTGTTCCAGGTGACGACATAATATGTATATTGTATGACCAGCAGTATTGTAAGAAATTGTAACTAAAAATGCACATATTTAATTTCGTACACGGATATTTAATTTCAATTAGGATAATATTCGGGGACAACTCTGCATGCTGATTACGGATATCACTACCATTTACCCAAATGCGTGGACGCAAAATAGCTAGTTAGTTATGAACGTATTTGTGGGTGCACACGCAGTTTTCCAGTTTACGTTTACATCCTAAAACGTGGCATTCTTATAATACCTTCGCGACTTCATCAGATATTATGCTATCGAAATTCCTTAATTTCTGCTAAATTAATACCTGGAGATGAATCTGGGTTAAGCTTTGAATTGAATTAGTAACATTGTTTGAACGACTGCTCCAAAATTTTAAATTCGCTCCTTTCGCATACATGCAATAATTTTATTGTTTTTCAGTCGAAATGACGAAAGAAATGAACAAATGCATTTTTTCTTTCACAGCGTTATACATTGTGCACAATTACCAAACAAGCTCATAATGCAACCTATGCCTAGATATTTTTATAAAATCTTTGTAAACTGGCAAACCGCGTTATTTAGCACAAGCTTGCGCCCATGGCTCCCTTTGCGTCCACGCATTTTGGGTAAATGGTAGCGATATTCGTATCAGCATGCAAAATCGCTCCGGCATATGCTAATTGCAATTAAATGTCGGCGTTACTAATACAAACATTTGTATTGCAATAAGACGTGTATCAAATTATAATTATTATTTATAAACTAGGAATAATTACTAAAAAATGTTATTATGCTTTATATATATATTTAATAAGAAATGTATTAAAAACATTAAATAAAATGCGAGCGTGAGTGTATTATGTATATACTTCTGTAGGTTGTTGGTGTAGGTATACCGAAACATGTACGTATATCATTATTATTATATATTATCATCATTATCGGCCCATCTTGATGGGACTTTATTATTAAATGATATTTTGTGTGTAAAATATATTATTACTATTATTGGAGATTCATTCCAGAGAAGTGTGGCATTATATTGCTTCAACTTGTGAATATATATTTTGTTCTGATATTGACGTTTAGAATTGAATTGATTGCATTGTATGATAACAAGAGTATTATGTATATTTGCAATATAATTGTATGTTGGTCATGAAGTCAATTCACCGAAATGATATAACACTACAACATTTACTTCTACAAGCCAAATCGTAAACTGTATAAGCTATGTATGGAATGAATTTAAAAGGCAATTCATATAATTCAGAAAATATTTCCAATTATGTTCTTTATCATTTCATGTGCAAGTACTCGTATTACAATATGTAGAACCAGGAGAAAATTGTCCAATCGCAATGTTAAATGTATGGGGTAGTTTCTATATTTTTCCATAAAAGGGTTTTCAAATGAGAATGTTTAGTTAAAAATGAAATTTAAGGAAAAATGAAACCGTGGTGGTACATGTATAGATAAGCAGCTTATGATTATTGCCTGTATACATAGGTATTATAAATCATATATTATTATATTCAGATATATATATTATGAAAACTATTTATTCCATATAAATCAAAACGCCACACACTATTACTAAAAGGCAGGATTGCAGTGGAAGATTAAAAGGGACAAGTTCATTGCGTTTCATTCCCAAAAAAGACGTATAATGAAAGGAAAGTCTAAAACTGAGCGAGCCACACGTAGTAATTAGTTGACCACCTAGTTTTTAATTTTATCGTTTTGACATGACAGCTGCTGACGGTAGATAGTATGCGAAAAAGTATCGTGAAATAAATATATTAAGCGTAGGAGTACAACATATTCAATAATTTTAGAAACAAATTTATTACTTCAATGCCAACATTATTGTTTTGGATTATTTTACGACTTTTTATTACTTAAGTAAATGAATGTTCATCAAATTATAAACACTCTTTCTTAAACATGTATATTAACTTTATTCAAGAACTAATTAGTAGTGTTATGTATTTGTGGGGAAATTGTAAAAAAGCTTGTATGCAATGTCAAAACGTATTATTTCGCAAGAAAATAATAAATTTATCTAATAAAAAACACAGATGAGAGCACAGAGAATATTTTTATTTTGCAACTCGAAATTTCGTTTGTCGCAAATGTGACGGATCATATCAAAGGGTCAAAGGCAAAGTCAACGTAAAATCTTGCTTGCAACGGTTTGATTGAATGAATTGTAATATGATTGGTTTTGACATGAATAAAGAAAGTACTAATAATAATTATAAATATCATACAAACCTGGTTTGAAATGAATGAGAGGACCTAGTCAAAAATAACCACAGTCAACATTACTTTTGTACGTACTGCAACTACTGCAAGATGCATTCATTCACAATCACAGCATAAATTCATATTTCAGCCATTTAGGCAACAAAGTTACTCGGGAGACACATAATTCGATTGCCCTGCCACCTTGCCATGAAGTAGACAATTAAACGTAGCTCACAATCTCACCTCATTCATATATTTTGTACTTTTTATGCTGTAGGTTGTGTGCTGGTAATGCATTGTGTTTGAGTCACGTCACACACTGAACCAGGAGTTGGTTGCGATACTCAACACAAGACATATTGTACTATCACCATTCAATAAATGTCGAGAAAGTTGTTATGTATTTACAATACAGAGTACAAAGCAGATGTAAATACATACAGAGTGAGGAAGGAGGGTAGATGTGTGCGCTAAAATACTTGTAGAAAATACATTCATTATACGGCAAAAGGCACAATATAGTGGCAACGCAATAATAGCATAGTATATCTATATAGCCAGTGTATTTACCGTACTTACCGTACTGTTTCTATATAAAAAACGATATCATTAAAGACAAATGAAAATCAGACAAGACTGGCTGTATATGAATGCGTATACTCATTTCTTGTCGTTTGAATTGAAGTGGTCATGTACGTACGTACACAAGAGACAAACACACATACTTGTACCGACTACCAAGTTGGTAGTACCAACTCGTACGTCTTGTGTTTAAAACAAAAAAAGCAGTACTAGTGGTAATTTTGCCGTAAAGTCAGCCAGCCGGACGTAAAGTTATATTTATTTTTCGTAAAAAAATTTAGTTGAGGCCTTAATTAGTCTTTAATTATTAACCAGCAATAATCGTTACAAACTTAATCAATGGTTAGACAATTGCTAATTTAGTTTTTAAGCGTCCACCAGTTGTTGACACATTAAATTATGGATAGATGATCTGGCTAGTTGCTCTCGGAGATTGTCAACGTCAATTTTTTAATTAACAAAGTATGTTAATTCTGAGTTGCTGAGGACCAGCCACGTCACAAATTTTCTGACAAGGTCCATATTTCTTTCCTTTTTTCCCTGAATTTCTAGTAATTCAAAATGTCAAAAAATATCACGGCTTCTCTCGCTAACGCAAAAGTTAAAACTAACATTTTAATGAAGTTTTCTTTATGGGTTCCTTTCGACTTCATCGTTTTAAAGAGTCATAAATTATTAACTAATCGCAAATTTATTTTTTAAACTTCTGAATGGCTTATTTGTAAGAATGTCTGCTGTTAAGCGACCACCAGAAGAACCGGGGCCAGATGGCCCGCCTCCAATGAAGAAGAAGATCATGTTTGAGCCGCTCCGTATTGGACCAGTGTCAACATTGGAGGACATGGACATCCAAGTGCTAAGATTTCAGCACCAGAAATTAAAGCAGGTTATTATTACGATGAATTGAGATTATGACAAATTGTAACCATTCTCTTGTCAAATGTAATTTAAATTTAAAATATTTTTATACTATCTACTTTATTACTTTAATGTTGTAGAGGTTGGAACTCAGACAAAAACAAGAAAATGACTTAAGGGAAAGGATTGAACAACTTGAAAAGAGGCAGACGCAGGATGACGCCGTGTTGAACGTTATCAATCGCTACTGGAATCAACTTAATGAAGACATTAGAATTTTGCTGCAAAGATTTGATGCTGAAACATCTGATGAATCTGAAAACAAAAGTAAGACATCATTTTAATTCATAAAATTCATATTTTTGATAGGAAAACTCTAAAAAGTTGATTTATGAGAAGATCGTAATTTGATTGAGTATTTCATTAGATAGGTGCTGACAGTCTTCCAAACAAATTGTTGATTAGATCACGTTATTTGTTTTGAGAATTATGATAACTTTGATCAGATCGTAATATTGTATATATATATAGCAATTAAAAATCGAAGGGTACATGAATTCATGTGTGGTGGTGTATTTTAACATTTAACAGCCAAATAATTTGTTTTGGGTCACTCGGCTTGATTGGAATTGATTTGGCAGTATAAAACAAAACTGTCGGAATTTTTAATTGATATATTGAAGAAGGGATGGGAGGAGGGTACTATTCTTCAATTATGGGTTGCGAATGTTGAATAGTAGAACGGAGATGGCTATATCTATTTATTATGTTGTTGTGGAGCAATAACAGTGTCGGAGCATACGCAACTACGATACTTTGTTTGTTCCGACGTGTTATCTATATTGTCTATACCTATATTTATTTATTTATTTAATATTGTGTATGTTAGCTCATTAATTTACTTTTTAATTTACAGATGAAAATGAGGCAACTACCTCTTTTCTCATGCAGCTGTCAACATGGGATAAAGACGAATTGGATGAAAAATTGGCAAATAGAGTACAAGTTTCCACTCGTGCAGTAGCAAAAATAATCCAGGCTTTTGATCGTCTCCAGCAACGTAATGAGAAGATTACAAAAACCCTTAAGGGCGAACTGGGAGAAAGCCTCCCCATTCCACCATCTCTAGATGACGCAATAAGGGATGCTAATATTGAGCTGGAAACTGAAAACCGTCGAATACAAGCACTGAATACATCGTTACATGAGAAGTACCACGCTATGTCCTTAAAGATGAAGGAGCTCCAGGAAAAGCTAACTGCAGAGGAGACAAAAGGGGATGAACTGCAAAATCAAGTAGACGACTTGAACTGGGAAGTATCCAAACTGATTTCACAAAACGACAAACTTGTGAATCACATTCAAGATATGACTGAAAAATATAGAAGACTTCAACAATTGTATGGTTCCTCTGGCGGGGGCGGGGGCGGGGGTGATAAAAGTATGAACGACTTAGCTCAACGCAAGGTTGAAATGAGTGAACGGGAGGTTGTGAATCTGCAAAAGGATAACGAAGAACTACGAGAACTAGCAAATAACCGTCTGATTGAGTTGGAGCGCTTACATCTCACACAAAGGGAGACTCTTAAGGAATTGGAAAAGCTCCGTATGGACATTCGTCAGCTACCAGAGAGCGTCATCGTGGAAACCACTGAATTTAAGTGCTTACAGTCAAAATTTTCTGTTGTGTACAACGATAACTTGCAGCTCCGAACTACTCTGGATGAAACCAAACAACATTTGTACACAATGAGAACCAATCATCTGAAACACATTGAACAGATGGAGAGTGAGGAGCTACTTGTACAAAAGAAACTAAGGACTGAAATGATTCAACTTGAAGACATGCTTGGTCAAGTGAGGAAGGAGTATGAAATGCTCAGGGTGGAGTTTGAGCAAAACTTGGCCGCGAATGAACAGACTGGTCCAATCAATCGTGAAATGCGACATTTGATAACATCCCTTCAAAATCATAATCAGCAGTTGAAGGGGGATGCCCACAGATACAGGAAGAAGTACAAGGAGATGTGTACAGAAAATTTGAAGCTGAAAAGGCAGAAGGATGATTTAGAAATTAAAATCGCAACTGTTCTGGATAAGGAGTCAGTGGGAAGTAATGTCAGTATTGATGGGTATAAGGATGAAGAGGACTCTCCAACCTCCTCTTGTTTAATTATTAAGGAGGAGCGCAATTCGGAGGCAAGTTGCGCAAAGAAAAGTGACGACGATTCCCCCAACGAGGCAGCCTCCAACTCGAAAGGTGACAAGACTGCTGGTGAATCTCCTGTGAAGAAGGAGCTGAAAAAGGATTTAACACAAGCCAAAGGTCCACAAGTTACGCGCATGAAGTCTGAGTCGGAATGCATCAAGGAACTTCGTTCCCCGCCCTCGAGGCGGAGGCTTATAAGACAAAGCGTCTTCAGGAAGAAATTGCCATGCTCAGGCGCAAGGTGGAGAGGTTGAATAAGATTGAGATGGCAGGAAATACGGATGAGGTTATGATGGAGGAGATTCGGGAATACAAAGAAACGCTGACTTGTCCTTCTTGTAAAGTGAAGAGAAAAGATGCTGTGCTAATTAAGTGCTTCCACGTTTTTTGCTTTGACTGCTTGAGAACACGTTACGAAACAAGACAACGCAAATGTCCCAAATGTAACGCTGCTTTCGGCGCTAACGATTACCATCGACTTTACCTTACATAAAAGTTTAAAATGGCGGAAACAAATTGTATGCAATAAAAAATGTAGGAAACTTTCCACCAGTTATATAGTTAGATAGAACAATAACAATATTGGGTACAATAATGGCATATTTACCCTTACCCTCACTCCATAGTCTATGCATTGTCAAGAGACATTTATCTCGGAAAAGTAAGTTATACTAATTTAATTACGATAAACAATTAAACTAATTTTAATTTGTAATAAGTACGTGAGTGTAATTCAAATCACGTAATGGGTGGGTCAAGTGTGAAAGGGACATACAAAGCGGGTTGTCTTTAGTAATCAAAGAATGTCCGAAGCCCCCCTTTTACAACACAAGTGCATATTATTATTGATTATTAACTTATTGCCTATACTATTTACCTAAACTTCAATCGAATCTTGCCGTAAATGCCCATTCGTTTTTTTAGTTGGTGTCGGCGACCATGGCGGTATTCGAATGTATTAGTACTTTATTACATAGTATTAAATATAAGAGGTATGATTGTTCAAAAAATTTCTGATGAATGAAACTAGAGGGAAGGGAAGACAAATGTTTTTTTTTGCCCAAGCAAGCTTGTTGATGAAACAAACGCTTTCCAAGTTTCCAAATGGTACATTACGAAATCCCAGTCACACCAAACCCTCCTGCCCAGGAATAAGAACATTCATTCAGCTTCAACGGTTCATTATTAATTGTCAGCTTCTCTGTTCATACATTTTACTTGTACATATTATTATTATTATCCACATCGAACTCCACGAAACGTGTACTGTGTATTATGTACTACATATGCTGTAGTTTTTAAACAAAATCTTGATGCGATTATTTTATCATTTTATTTCAATTTTATATTTTATCCTAATGTGACATTCTTGTTGGCGTCTCCATATTATCCAGCAGCAGCAGGCATGTTTGTAACGTTTTCACTAGATGTGGGCGTTTATAACAATAACTACTACTTTCTAAATTCTAAAATGAATCGGGGATCTACGATTTGAAAAAAGGATCCAAATAATTAGTCCTTTTGCTGCTTAATAAATGAATATTACTATTATCATTATTATTAACTATTGTATAAATAATGTTAAAGTATCCAACTACCTAAATTAATCAATAAATTGTTGTTTTACACAAACTATTTACTAGTTCTTTGAAATAATAATAAATTATTATGTATATGTAATAATCAGCAATATATTATCATATTATTATGGCACTAATTCATTGCACTACTATTGTTAATATAATATGGATTTATGTGCAAGTAAACTTCATTTTTGTCTCGCGATTAATAATAAATAACAAGTTCAAAAATTACAGTGTATAGTATTAACTTTATGCTTATTAATGTTTTAATTTTTCATGGATAAATTTTGTACGAATTTTTTAAGAGTTTATCAATGGTCATAAACATAATATAATTTTCAACAACGCGTTTTCGGGTTCTGCTGATCTTGTCCTCAAACATTTGGATTGGACAAACACAGAGCAGACAGATGATGCGGTGCGGTGGTGGTGACGGGGTTTTCTCTCAGACATTCATAAATTTGGATATCGCATATTACATGAAAAATATAGTTGTCTCGTTTCGCCTCAATATATTATTGCTTGCTGGCAACTGATTTTATACGTGGGATAATATATGTATCTCTGCAATGCTTAATCCAAAAATATTATGGCTGATGCTCCGAGACTCTGAGAGCGTCTGCGTCTCTGTTTGGCTGGATTGACAAGACAGAAGGGCTGCTGCTATCGGCTTTCACTCAAACCATTTAGATGTTGATAACAGAAGGGAAGAACTGTTCTCGCACTATAATCTTTTATGCAGTACTACAATATAGTGTGTGGTCCTGCGGAGGAGATTAGTTGTTGCATGTGTGTGCACTGTGCACATCAACGGGACCTTTCTATTAATGTAGCTTTAGTTGAACGTTGTTCATACTCGTGTAATTTATTTATCATTACGACGTGCCTAAAATTAACTTGTTGTGCCCCTTCTCCATGAGTTACGCATTTTGCAAACAATAGACTTCGAACCGCACGCGCGTCCAAAACATTCAAAAAATAGGGAAGCAAGAATTATTTTAATTCCACATATGTGACATTCAAGGTTGAGAATGTCTCTGGGTTGTGTCCTTGTGTGTACAAGCTTGGACGAAATTGATTGAACGGCGTGAATATAGGACAGTGCGGACGAACGGAAGGAACAGACAATGAGAGTACAACATCACATCTCTACGATATTACGCGAATAGCCAACAATGTGTAAAAGTAAATACTCATTTTTACCTGTCGGTCTCTATATCAAAAGGCATAAATGTATGAGATATCATATATAATACCTATATAGCATATACACTTACACCACACCGGACGACAACAAACAACAATCAAGTTTTCAACACACTGTAAGGTTTTTATTAACGCAGTATTTTGTTAAAAAATACTTTTAATGAAACTACATTCTAAATCTAATTTTTAAGTTAAAAAATCATCCTGGATTAGTGTAACCTGATATTGATTAACACGTAAATAACTCTCTATTCTTATCCAATTAGAGAAGTGAATAGTGTAGTATTTAAAAAATATACAGGTTTGCTGCTGATGTTCAGTTTGTTTTTGTTTTAAAATTGTAAGTGACAAGGACATTTATTTTCCATGTCGCGGGTGTAATATTAGTGTATTTAAAAATGTGTCTTTGTTTATTTACACAAAGACACAAAGTAAAATTCTAGTGAAGTGGTTGTCACGAAAGGTGTAAAATAAGTAAGCGTACATACTACACCATCTGATGCAAAAGAATTATTACCATTACAGCAGTTAGCATAATCAGATTACATTGTTTCTGGTAGCCATAATAAGTCATTCGGAATGTCTAGATCTGTGAGAGCAGAAACGCGTAGTCGGGCTAAAGATGACATTAAACGTGTAATGCAAGTTGTTGATAGAGTACGACATTGGTGAGTGACAAAATATAAATATACCTCTAGAAAAAACGCACCATGCTATGTACTAATCTTGGCCTGTATTCCCAATTTAAATTATGATTGTTTCCATGTGGTAATTTTGGCAGGGAAAAGAAATGGGTCACGTTGGGTGACACAACCATGAGAATATACAAATGGGTCCCTGTCGTTAGTAGCTCCGACGTAAGTGTAGGATATTATCTTGGCATTTAAATTTAATGAAAACCTGAATAGAGCACCAACTTAAACAGTTTATTTACACTTTTAATTGTTTCAGAAGAAAAAACCAAAGACTGAGCCTGTAACCCCCAATGGTAACGGAAATGTGACTCCTAAAAGGCCTCTGGAAGTAGAAAACCCCCCTGCAAGTATAGTAATGGGGGAAGATTCTAACACAAGTATGTTTTACTATTATCATCAGACGATATAATATAATATGTCAGATCTCGAAGTGCCCCATGGTATTTATTTATTTTTCTCCCTTGCATTTCAGGTTTTTCCGTCGCAAGTGACTCCCAAGGACCCGTGGAATATGTCGGCGTCTTTGCTAATGACGATTCCCAAAGCGGAGAGTCCAATTCGTTAGGATCCACAACCACATTAAATAGTAATAGTAATAGCAACAGTAGTGCAAAAAAGCCCAGAGTAGAATTGTAACCCTAACTATGAAAATGTCTAGATATTTCTTTCAAATCACTTCACATACACACATGTTATAAAAGGATATACAATATATACATAAAATTATCGTGATTTTACGGTTTTATTTAAATACTACTGGCCAAGTTTTGTTCATTAAAGGTTCAGGTTAAAGCAGAACTATTTTAAAATCTAAAAATGTATACAAACACAAAATACCTTATATAAGATATAACTCATTATTATAAATTTCGAAAAGATTGAGATTGAACAAAAATACAGATAATTGTCCTTATTTTTTAAAGCTGCAGGGTGAAATTAGGATTATACATTACAATGGTGTACATGCTGAGTAAATGTAAAGACAACATGGACAAAAAGAGAGGAATATATTAGCATTTTTTACGGTAACACGTGCGTTAATACAGAGATATTAGGGAACATGCCTGAACAGAAGGCACGTCTTATAATTAGAATATTAGTTGATATGAAGTAACAATGTTATAAAAGAAGGATCAAAAGAAAATCAATATTTTTATCCAAAAATTTTACCGTCCTCTATTCGCTCCTCTGATATGCTTTTTATCTAGTTAATAGTTGTGTTAGGACTTCTTTAGGACTTTTAGGAGAACCCACTTTTAGTTATTTATTTCTACCTTCGACGCTAACTGATCGACAAACGAATCAACATTTTGGGCGACGTGGCGCAGTACAGAAACCTAAGTACATAGTACATAATATGATATGCATTTATTTTTAGCATTTAAAATCTGATATAACCTTTTTTTTAAACTGATTATAATCATTTAGCAAATCTTAACTCGTCCTAAATTAAAAAAAGTTCTTAATAATATTATTCTTTTAGGCATTCAGTATGCAGGTTTAGGTGTAGGGATTCCGAATGAGTGTGAAAGAAAATAATGATACAAATTTATATAATATAGAAATACTCCAACTCCAAACTGTTATAGAAAGCACTGTTACATACTATATTATGTTATACAATTTTCTTTTAAATTAAAGCATATTTATGCATGCAAAAAAGTAAATAAATATAATATACCTACCTACTTTTTTCTTGTATTTACACACGGACTGTAAATGGAAACCTAGCTTCATTTTTGTCGTATCAACTTTTAAAATGTGATTAGCAGCTGCAGCTGGTCTTCTTCGATAAGACTTCTTATAAATATGCAAATCATAATTGATAACATGATCATATGTATTTCGGATCTTTTACCACTTTTCTTATATTCAGCCTATAAATTTGAGCGTTTTATCAATAAAACATGGCAAACAATCGCTTACTACAACAACAGTGTTATCCACGGACGCTGGATTAATGTCTGATTGCAATATACCTTATTATCGCGGCAAGAAAATTAGCCGGTGGTAACAGAAGACCATGTAGCAAACATTATTCATGGATGTTCCTTGCAACATCATAAGAAGAGCGAGAGGTGATAATGTTAATATTTCGGTACCACTAGGCTTCAGTGTCAATCTTTTTATTCTCTTTTTGTAATGCGCATAAGAATTCAAAAGTTGGCTTGTTGTTTGACGTTATGGACGATAGTATTTACACATCAATGAAATGCAAGGGCTCATTCATATCCGTCAAAAATTGTTGCTTGCAAAATTAAGTGAATCTTTAGCGTTCATACTTAATTCAAACACCATTGTACTAGTGCGTGCGTTAGCACATTACATACGTGAATTTTATTTAGACTTCGGAATCGAGTGCATTCCAGTAGTAGGCTACAGCCCAGCGTCCAATTTCTGCACGCCATGGAACCAATGAACCAAGTCTACTGATAATTGGTTTGCGCTCTCTCAGTAATCAAGACGACGAGGAGGTCTACAAAAAGGGTGGAAAGACGACTCATATTCCATGGGCTCTGGTTTCCATTTCAAGATAAATTTAACAATAAGTCATTAAATTCGGTATGACGTGGACTGCACATCATATTTCGGGTAACGGTTTTTCAGCTGCAGAACAGCAAAAGTTATATTATGTATGCACCAATAAAAATGCATGTCCTCTCACTCAACTCAATCACCTATGCAAACACGTATGCAAAAAATGATACTTGGCCTGTGTGTAAATTAAATACTATACTCAAAAGACAAAGTTTTCGCAGAGTAGATGTGTATATCATTTCTGTCCGTCTGTCCGTGAGATAACTTTGAAACGTGTTCTTCAAAAAATTTTCAGGGTCCCACGTTAATTAA
This sequence comes from Zhuqinia jingwanae, assembly GCA_027744095.1. NCBI lineage: Eukaryota > Metazoa > Arthropoda > Collembola > Entomobryomorpha > Paronellidae > Zhuqinia > Zhuqinia jingwanae. The sequence continues at coordinate 3,845 of JAHZNC010006736.1, read as the reverse complement.
TAATAGCCTAATTAGCATATTTTAGGCATAATAGACTATAAGTCTCATAGGCGTCGTCCATTTAAAACGTGTGAGCAAGGAGGGGGAGGGGGTGTGGAGTTGGCGTGACCGGCCATTTAAGCGTAATGTTAAAATCTCAAACTGGAGGGGGTAGGGGGTCCAAAAAACACGAAAAAAATCAAACGTTTTAAATGGACGACGCCATACTTGAAAAATCAAAATATTTTTATTTTATAAATCGATGTAATTTGACAGCATTATTTGAAGAAAAAAGTTTTATTATGGAAATCAATGTATGCTGATCGCGAATATAACTTCAGTTTTTGTTAGGTTGGACTTATCTAGGAGGAATAGGTGTGCATGGAGTTTTTAGTGTTTTCGTTGTGTAGTAATTTTAGAGTCGGCTACGCTACTTCGGTACTCCGGTTGTGTCAGTTAAGGAAACATACGTAAATACGTAACTTTTCTTTGTACATTGTACATTGTATACAAATAAAAGATGATAAAACCGTTGTACAGCAGTAGTAAAGTGGAACCGCTGCGCTGTTTGTTTGAGAACAGACATTCATACAGTCAGACAGACAGACAGAGTATCCTTATATGTAACGTAGCGGTTCCAAAGAAAATAAAAGTTTTCCCACTACTCGCCGCCCAGGGTTCGCCGACCGGGCTGAAAATCAATAGGCTTCCACTTAGGGTGGTAGGCTATCAGTTGCAAAAACAGAAGCTAAAAATTCGAAACCGGTTTCGAATTATCTTGGAGACATACAGACAGAGTGTCCTGATTTATAAGTAATCTAAACCTAAGCGGTTCCAAATAATCTGGAACAACCGCAATACCGAAGTAGTCTAAGCAAATTCGACGATTGGGATATCAAATTCGATCAACAAAAATTACAGAAAAACCATTATACACTCACTGATTTGCCCCTTTCTTTGGCACAAGTGTGAACATACTATTAAGACATATATTAGCCTTTATCAGGTGAATCATTTTTGCATTAACCACATCGTCGTCGGTCTCTACTTCTGCTTTACTAAGAGTTATTGTTTTTTAAGGCTTTTGGTATGTTTAAAAAATACTTGTAAGACATGCATCAAGACATTGGTGGAAAGCTTAAATTTATTTTATTAATTACTTACCACCAGCAAGTAACTTGCTGATACCACGAATATGCATATTCGAGTTTGAAATATATGTTTTGTTTGATTTTGAATGGATGAATATGGGAACATCATTATACCATATTATAGTATATGATTTGTGAAGTGTGTAGCTTTGCATTATAAAAAAAATTATGCATGCACGGTATGCGATATATAATACGAACGTCTTTGATACCGGTCTGCTTTAAAAGTGTAATGTTTTTACAGCACACGTAGGCTAGCACATTTTTTACGGCGACAAATTACAATAGTCAAACGTACGCGCTTTTACCTCGTCAAAAGTCAAGTCGCTACACTTGACAACTCCACGTTGTATCATCCCTCATTCAGCAGTAGCAACAAATTGAATTGCTAAAAGATCTTTGGAGAAAAAAGTTAAAACGTTTTGATTTTTACTTCGCTGTAAGAAGCTTCAGTGAAACGAGCGTCAAGAGGACAAGTTTCAATATTGGTGGTGACACAGTGGAAGTTTCCAACCCAGTCAAGTCACATGACTGTTTGTCTACCTTCCTGTGCTGCTTCGTAGTTTAGCTTTGCTGTCTGTGAAAAGCAGTTTTAGGTTGAAAATATATTGGAAAGGTTTGGTTTGCACTTTGCAGTTTGCAGCTAGCACGGAGGACGACGACGCTACAATAGTAAGTATTACTACTACTATGCAATGCATAATAAAATATATAAGAAAAACCGTCGTCATTTCATTCATGATCCTTAATATCCTTATGCTCAATTACTGCGGTCACAGCATAATATCCGTCCCGTTTTTGTTTGCTTGCAATGGTGAATAAAAAGAAAGAAGATATCATCATCTCTGAATTCTGAATCATGTTTTTGCGCTGCGATAATTGCTTCCAACATAAAAAAAACATCACTCATCTATCCAATTCGGCAAACAAAAGGCTTATCATCATCATGAATTGGAATCGGTGCCCTACTGAGATTTGTCTGTTTGCCTTTGCCTATTGTTCTTTTCAGCAAACTTTGCAACGTATTTGGGTTGATTTGATTTTGGGAAAGAAGAAATACATGCATATATATATACCACATACAACATAAGACATCATTCTACAAGTATGGAATGGAGGGAGAGTGTTTATACATACACTGCACTGGTCAGCGCTCTTATCATCATGGGCCATTTTGCATACAACTTATCAATATTGAATATAATGCATCCGAAAAAGTTTACTCTAACAAATTTAGCTTTTTTTTTAAACAGCAACTCCAAGAAATCCACTGGAAGAACATGCACACACATATTGTAATTTTTGAAACATTCAATTTATTCAATGCGTTGTTGTAGTGTATATCTTGGCAATAATACTACCAGCAGCACCATGAACCATGGGCATGGCTTTATTTTGTTGGCAATACAACTTGTTATGTATGTACATAACTACAATATGCAATAAGACATGCGTCTCCAATGAGGCTATACTGTCCACAACGCGGTGCGGTTGTAGTCTACAACGCTACCTTACGTTTGCGTTTGTGCTATTTCAATTTCACAAAAAAGCTTTTCTCATGCTCTTCATCAAACATTTGAGTCAGTCATTATTTAGGCTTGGAGCAGTAGGGCAAGGGCCAGCATCGTTCATTTTTTATTCTCTTCCCAGTCCCAATTCAACTAAGCCATTGTATTTACTTCTTTTTTTACCGTAGTAAGGATAGAGGAGATATCCAGAGATAGAGACACTTTCAGTGGATATGTCTGTTTACCAGCAGCAGGCATACCCGACTGAAAAAGCGTAAGTTTTTGTAATATGTATATTTTAGTGTGTGTTGTAACATAAATTTCATTGCATTTTCTGGAGTTGGTTCGGTATTGCATATAATATATTGGAGGCAATTGGAATAGAGCAAGAGGAGTAAAGTCAAGCGAAGCATTTTTATGCAGCGCAGTATACACACATCCAAGCTAGAACACCAAGTGGTGCTGCTGGTTTTGTGTGCGGTGCGGGTTATGTCTATGTCATACTGTTGAAGCTGTTGTAGCGTTTACTGCCAAATCAAACAGTTTTCATGAAATATAGAGAGCACTATACATGCATGAGGCACATACCATGCAGACATAACACTAAAAGGGAGACCACCACGTTACTTCATCTAAAAAAGAGCATTAACAACTGCAATCGGTAGAGCTACAGCAGCATTAGCAGCGAGATACTATGTAGTAAGTAATGTACATATATTTGCAGTGGAAAAGATGGTTATACTCAGGAACAGGGTGTCAGTACACCATTGGTAACTGGTGACCACGTAAAATTTGTTCTGAAATGACATCACCAGATAGATCTTTTATTAAGTTTATCTCAATATACTATATACCGGGACTGAGACAAAGACTTCAAGTATGGGCTGATATGCAATTCTGATTTCCATTTCTTTGTATTGGGATTTGTGCTGAACAAAAACATGCTAAACATAAAAACAAGTTTAATGATACTTAGGTTATGTTTTGTTGCATTTAACCTAATTTTGAAACTAAAGTTCTTATCTCAGGATAATTAACTGACAGTGTAGCACTGATTAAAATCCAAATTGTCTTCATTAAATCTAATTACAATTTCAAAATGGCGTTAAACCCAACACACCCTCTAGCCTAATTATTACGAGCATCCAGATTTGCGAGTATTAAGATTGCAGCCTTTCTCCATTGTATATGTATGTATGTATGTATG
>JAHZNC010006735.1:0-11468 GCA_027744095.1 Zhuqinia jingwanae | reverse complement strand
ACTCAGTAGAGTTCGTATGCGCCGTTAACAATATGTTATCTCAGAAAGGGATCTTAACACATAGCTTGCTTAAAAAATGCATGATGAAATATATTTTTCAACAAAAAAAGTGTGCATTTAAAAAATGATTCGGTAGCCAATGGCCAGATAGCCAAAGCTAAGGGTAGCCAAAGGCCCGGTAGCCAAAGCTAAGGGTAGCCAAAGGCCCGGTAGCCAAACGCGGGTAGCCAAAGCCCGACAACCTCAATCAATTATGATCATAAGTGTTCATTGTGTTTTCATGAGTAAACTAAAGTGATCATAAGGTGTACTACTTTGTCTCAGAAAACTGGTGGAAACCTGGATTAAAATCATGCATATAGCGGTAAGCAGCTATCACCATCTAACTTTAAAAACGGCAATTTATTTTCCATCATTTCACTTTTTTGTTTCCAGTAAAAAAAATGAACTTTTGAATGAAAATGATGAACACGCTGACATTTACCAAAGATTTATATTCTTACCTAACTGGCAGAGTAAAAACTAGTCCCTACTTGACACTTGGCAGAAATTTAGCGTTGCTCAGAGCTTTTCTTCTGGTTCTGAGGAGAAACATCCTAATTTGAGGTCCATACTCCAAACACGGTTTCAATGCCAAGTACAAAAAAGCAAACACATGAAATGACAGCGATGATGACAATAATTTAATAATCGACCAAAACCATAAGAATCCCTTTTTGGGTAAGAACGTATGGAGACCTCCGTACAGCACGATAATCCCAGCAGGATTCATGTAATAACATGTTGAACGTGCATTTGGTCACCATGGAGGAATCAATTCGTGTTAGGGGACATTATTTTATGTTTTGCTTAGAAATATTATTATCATTTTTTTTTATTCACCAAAAATACTATCCTGTCGACATGATTTGTTTTGAAGAACCAGTTTTTGTGTCTTCACAACAACAGTACAATCTCTTTTGCATCAAATTATTTACTGTTCAGAGGTCAGCCTAGACTAGAGGGTTTTTTACTACACGACATGAAGGCTGCGTCTCAACCAAACTACATACGATCGAATTTCTTTTGACCGCGACGTTTATTTATATGGCCCATTATTAGCTTATAAATTCACTATTAAAAATCCACACATTTTTCAAAACGACAGTGTAGAAAAAACAAATGAGATTTATTTCGCAACAGCAAAAGTCAACAATGCGTTTTGTCGATTCATAATAATACACATGAATGCAAGCATATTATTATCATGAGCTGATTTTGTATGCCTGGAAAATTTAACATAACCTTTGCTTTTGACCCAAGTTTCATCGATAAGCCATCTTTTCAAGGTTTTCAAAACGAGTACCTGCAATAATGCATTTATGCCTAAATTTCAAGAAATTGTGTGCAAGCGTTTTGAAGCTATATCGAGGTCACAGAGACATAGGCAGACATAAATGTCAAAATCATAACAGCGTGTGAAGCGACCTTGAATTTAAATTCTTAACTAGGTAATAACATGATGATGCCTTCAGGAAATGATTAATTTTTTTATGCAATCAAATCATGTGCACATAACAACAGAAAAAGTTGTTAAGAATAATTGGGTTAAAAATTGTATGGTAAAACATTAAGTAACAATTTATTATTTGAAACATGAAGTAAAATAAGCGGATACATGAACATGATGATTACAATACATTTTGTAAAAATATCAAAGCAATGTTGTTAGAGTACGGACATCCCGCCAATCAAACAACCACCATGGCCAATCTCATAGAAAAGGGGCGCACGAACGCCCAGCACAAACCAATATAAATTACCACTGCAAACCCCAGGAGGATGGCTTAATTAGTTTAATTTTTAGTCTTTATTCCTCAACTACATTTTGAGAAAGCAAACATTGTTTTATTCGAATTTTAAGGTCATTAATGACCTTATTAGTAAACAATGTTTAAAACTATTACACACGTAACGCGATATACACGAACCCTTTTTACGGAAACCAGAACGACACTTGTTTAAAAACCAATAAATACTATAAAATAACCAAGGCTGACGTTAATGTAATTCAAAATTTATGCATTTAAATTTTGTAGAAAAGAAAACACCTCATGTTGTAAATACTCACTTGAATAATTTTCAAAAAATTTTAAGGCATGATCTTAAAGGTTCCTAATTTTTAGCTACCCTGCTCAAATTTAAGGAATTTTTCGACATTTGTGGACCAAAATTGTCGCAGTCGGCCTTCGCCTGTCGTAAGTCCAATTTTATACTTTTTTTTTGTAATCTAAACAAATATTTACCTAAATCTAAACGCACCATTAATTATTGAAACACAATTGATCTACATTGAGCAATTTGTACTGAAATTATTCTTCTAAAATAAATAAATAATGACATATTTTTGTCATTTTCAAAACTTCCCTCCTTTAAAGACTTTAAAATGTCACAGGGAGGCTTTGAATTTCATTATTTTATGAAGATAATGAGAAACGTATATAAACACATTCGACATTCACCAATAAATATAAATATTAAAATACAATTGATCTACATTGAACTACTTGCATTGACTTGACACTATAATCCAATACCCATAAATACAACTTTCGCTATAAACTTGGTTAGCTATATAACCAGTCTAAAATAATAATTATATATTTCCATAAAAATCTTGGAGCGATCCCCATTGTAATGTTTTAACTTTAAATTACCACGACTTTTTTTTAAAGATCCATATCCAGCTTTGTTTCCAGCCCATCAATCCTTCCACATACTTAACTAGGCACGTCGCATTGCTTGATGATCACAGGGGAAGCATATGGTGGGAGTTTAACCTCTAAAAAATTGTCCATGACTGTCAGTTTCGGGAATCCTTTCCTTCGTATTGCCTGCAAATATAAAAAAAAATTTTAGTTAATTTAGTTTTACAGGTAATAATTATGTACCTTATCACGATGTTTACAAAAACATACACACTGAAAAATTGATATGACCAGTCATCAACTCAGTTATAAACAATTTTATTCAATGAAATGCTCATAATTTTACAAAATTGATTAACTTTTAAATATGTACCTGTTATTCCCATAATTACTGGAGCGTCCAAATAAGGAAATGGGTGAAATAATTTTTTTTAACACGTTTAATTTTTTTACTGGAACAATAATGGCAGGTGAGTGCCTTCAATGCTTTCAGGCGCAGCTGCTAAGCAGACAACCTTCTCCATTGACTTGAGAGTTGTTAATGATAGCAAAAATGCCACTCGCTCATCATCACTAATATAGCCGCTTGCTTGATGTAAGATACTACACAACTCGATCTCCTGTTGAAGAAAAGAAGCGTGCAAGACACGTGGAAAGCACACACACACCAGTTCATTCTGTGTTTCTGCTCTACTGTGGGCTTCGCCTTGGCCATCATTTTATTGTGAAATACCTAATTTAAAAAAATCTACCATCATCATTGATTCATGCATTGATTCTGACTCTACCTTTTTCCTGGTTAGCTTTAGCTTCATGTCTTGTTGTATTGCATTTTGGATAGATCGAGTTCAGTCAGAATAAATCAAATATAACTGATTTATACACGTAGCGAAAGCATTTATAGAAATTAATTAGTTTGATGTTACTTACATGCAACATAAACAACCCATCCTGCTAAACACTTGCTAAACTATTAAGTTATAAACCAAGTAATCATATTATTGTATATGTGTAAATAGCTAAAAATGAGATTTGTAGAAACAAAATAACGTTTCACACATACAGACAGATGTAGCAACTTTACTCAAATAAAATTTAGAAAAAATAATTTTTTTGCAGAGTTTTAAAAAAATCCAGAAATTTTTTAGCTGAGAGATAACCATTTATTGTGTTGCACGTAATATTTTTTATGTATTTTTTAATCATAACACAGCTACTACAAGTTATTTTCCCTTCACCCTTGCTTGTCAAAATTTTTTTGCATTCACCATTGAAATCTAGTTATGGATAGTAAAATGGATTTTGGTGTTTTAATTGAATAAGTACATATGTGAACGTTGTCAAATAGTATATATTGGTATACACGTATATGCCACGTATCCCGTGTTTTTGTTAATGTTAATGTTAGCATACCTATAAAGTAACATGAAAATTTTGCATGCTCGTCAGTGGGATGGAATGGATGCATTCATGCAAATTATTAGTGCATGGAATATAGTGTGTGTCAAGTTGTTCTAACTGTTCTTTTATTATCGCTTAGCTGTGAGCCGAATTTCAAAGTCAATTTCTGTCTGTATTTTAGCTCAATGACAATATATTATATCCACACCACATACCTAAAAAAAAGTACAACAAACCCAGTTGCATAATATTTACTCCTTGACATAACACTTTCCAATGACAAGGTTAACAATAAATATCGTTCATTATGCGTGTAGTACGGGCATGGTGAAAGGGTGAGGTGGACAGGGAGAGAAAACCCGGTACAATTGTATATTGTAAAGATGATAAATTCAAAATCATCGCGTAATCTTGTGGATTGACTGCACTGGAATGTAAGCAACGCGCGAGCATTGATCAACATCATTTTTTTTGTATGTTAGCTTTGTCAATGTAAGAAATGTCATTACATTGACATCATAACATGTATGTCCTTTGAAAATGTTCAATACATCTGCATTTGAAATCTTTGCACGCAATTCCAAACCAGTGGTATGGGAATGTAAAGAGACACGGGTTATTTTTACTTTTGTGAAATGGAACATTGTTTTCCCTGGACGCAACATCCACAACTACATACCACCCGTTCCTATTAACCTGGATTAATAAGTCATCGCAAGTTGTTGTTCTTGTTCCAACATTATCTTGTGTGGATGAATAGGGTGAGTACAAGACCAAGCGCACAATGTATTCATACCAGGGGACCGACCCCTGATTCGGAATACGGACGTATTCATATTGCTTGTATCATGATATATTTTGTCCATTTGGCTTTTTTGCAATGCGACACGGACGAAGATGCAACTTACTTCAGTTTCAACAACAAATGTTATATATTTTCCATACATTCTGTTACTTATCGAATTCAACATATTCATTTTGCTTTTGTTCAAGTCAACATGTTACAAATTAGTCGGCATAGCTCTTAACTCTCTCTTTTGCTTAACTTTGTTATATGATTATGATTGTATGTTAATGTTTGTGAGGTAGGAAATGTCATTACATCAATATCGTCAAAAAAACCTACATATGTATAATAATAATAGCAAACTAGCATCATATGTCGTTTGGAAATATTCAATGCCTGTGCACTTGAAATGGTTGCATGCAATTCCAAACAAGTGGTATGGAAATGCGAAGAGACACCGGTTTTTTACTACTATTAAGTTGAAAAATTTTCCCTGGACGCAACATGCTCATAAAAACAACAGCACAACTTGCCACCCTTTCTTATGACACTGATTAATAATTCATCGCAAGTTGTTGTCCATGTTCCAATAATATTTTATGTGGATGAATAGCGTGAAAGGGTGAGTAAAAGACCAAGCTCACAATATATTCATATAGCAAGGATTATGCTGAATATGGGAACGACCCTGATCCCTAATACGCACGTGTGCTTATCACTTGTATGGTTCCATTTTTTTGCAATGTGAAATGAACGATGATGCTATTTGTAATGCATACCAATAATGTTATATTTTGTGAAATAAATATTAATACATATATATACAACTGACTTAAGTTGCAACAACATATAAATCCTATTATTTCCATACTTGTACTTACTCATCAACTTCAACATATTCACTCTGCCCTTGTTCAAGTCACCATCTTATAAATTAGTGGGCACACATCTGAACGCGCTCTCTTTAATTATTCTTAATTTAAGCTTTACTTTTCATTTTTTAAGGTTTTGTGAAAAATACAAAGGAATTATAAGGTTTGTGTGTAATATATTCACATTTATAAAGTTGTATGAATTATTTTTATATTAATCTGGAATAAGGATACTTTGAATGAAGCTGACTATTAAAACAGAGCTTTAATTATTTAATCATTTTCAGAATCAACATGTATTTAAGTTTCTCGATTAATGCACGAAAAACAATTTGGTAGGAATTTGTGCTAATTAGAGAGCTGATAGAATGCATAAGCAAGATAACAAAAAACTAAATATTTGACATCCAATTAAAAAATGTCAACGTTACCCAAACTGAACTACGCCAGACGGCTTTTGTGGATGCGGGGAAAGGTTGGACCCAGTTCAAGAAATTTGACTCAAGTCCTGAATTCAGTCTGGAGGATGTTCGAGTGGGAGAAAGGAGTGCTCCCCTCACAACCATTTCCAATACAACACTTGAAACGGGAAATGACGCGGAATTCCGTCAACGGGGTCGTGAACGTTGGAACGCCCAAAGTATCAACGCCTCCGATTCAACGTTGAGTGAACTTGGTCCCCACAGCAATCCGGTTAATTACGCGTTTGACAATACCGGCCAAACAGTACCAAGGGAAGGTGGTTTAAATGGTTATCTGACCACATTTCAGAGGGATAAATCTGATGTTGAGAGCATCGTAAATGGAAGTTCTGATCCCTCAACAAGCGTTGATGCACTGACACCATCAGTGTTTCCAGGAAACGGAGAAATAGCTTCTGTACCAATCGTGGATGAAAACGTAGAAGAAAATGTTCAGGAGAGCAATATGAATGCGGTAAAGATATATACATGGAAACCATGATGTTATCTTCATGTGTACTACAAGATGATGTACTGCTTTGGAACTAGTACGTATCACCCTAAAAACCAACATGTAGAAAAGACGTGGACCAACAGGTTCTGTAGAGCGACGGAAATTGGACAATTGGTAAGAACCTTAAAGTTTTAAGAAAGTTTGTATGTGTGCCAAAATTAATGGTTCATGTTTTCCTCCAGGTTATCTTTTAGTCGGTTGCCGTTTTTTCAGGATTTTACTCGCTCTGCCAGATTAAAAACCGCTTCCTTAACATTATTCTGGGAGGTGGATACAGCCAATTTGTGAGGTTTGTTTTCAATATCATATATCTTGCAGCATCTTGGTATGGTGTACTACTACAATCTATCGAAATTGGTAAAATCGACAAGATGATAAATTGTGTGCTTGAATTCGAGAATGACTACGATTTCACCAAGTATTATTCCACCAATGGGAATTACATCACAAGGCTTCCTGTAGCTTTGGGGGTTGCAACTGCCATATTGGCGTTGGGACGTTGCCTGTTGGGTGAAGGTATTCTGGACTGGACATTCGAGGACACATTGCTTGATAGCTCCTATGACTTGAGTTTGGATCTCTACGTTTGGAGTTCTAGCGACATAAATAACACGACAGATTTAGTGGTAAAGTATGGGACCGAGATAACTCCTGTCACCATAGGTCTGGGAATCTTCAAAATGATTACTGACTGCGCTTGCTTCCTGCAGCTAGGAATGCTGTGGGACCTGCTGTTGATCGTTGCTGTTACAGGGAGCTGTCTGATGACTGCATTCATTGAGGAAGTCAAGAAAACAATGGACAACGTCCCAGCGGAGAATTTGGTGGGGTGCACAAATTTGCAAAAAAGCCGCGAGTTGCTCTGGGATCAGTATCAAAAACTCAAAATCACCATGGAATCAATTAATGACGTTTTTGATCAATTCTTGAAAATATTTCATGTCGCCAACATGATTCTGTATGCTGTATTTATGATCATCTGCATCTTTGATCAGGAAGTTGGTGCGATAAAGTACCTATATTTTCTGTTCAACTTGGGAAAGGCAGAAACTATTTATTTGTTTGCATGCAAGATATCAGAAAAGGTAACATCAAATCGAAACGAGCTGTACAGTTTAAAAGGACATCTCATAAATTAGTTAATACGAACGTGTAATTTTTATGTGACGCAGAATGACACCATTCGAAAATGGCTCCGGAATTGGGCTTTGTTTACTGGAAAAATTCGCGTAGATGGGAGGGATATGGAAGCCATCATGGTCCTGGACGAGCTGGACAAGGAGCCACTTGGGCTGGGCAAAGGCAATTTTGTCATCCATCAAGGCTTTCATTTCGGCGTACAATGACTTCAAAACTAACTACAAAAACATTTATTATTGACTAATTGTACCGGTGCTTTTATTTAATTATGTATTGTCTTCTCTTTTATCACAGCTCCTTGGGTTGGTCGGATCTCTCTTCGTATCTTTGTCAGACGAGATAAAAACAGCCGTTAACTAATCAATTAAAATATTCTACACAAAACCACACTTATTACACAAAGCAATTAAATTAGCTGCTCACTAAAATTTAATTGGCACACTACTCAGAAACGTACACACTACTATTTTCTAATAGCACAATGGAGCTTGAGACCAACAGCTACCATTTAGCTCGCACTTAAAACACAGTTTTCAAACTAACCAGACCAGCCATGAAATTTGTTACATGTTATTTTGTTGTTCTTATTGGTGTTCTGCTTGTCACCAGTTTGGTAAATATCGATTCTTATTTGAAAGCATGAAATGCCAGGACAATTTATTAATAACTTGGGATTTTTATATTAGGTGGGCGCAAAAAAGAGATTGAGGAATTACACTGCTCGAACAGGAAATTGATTCTCCAAAAATAATTTATGGGCACGACGGTTATAAATAAATGATGAGCATAAGGAAAATAACAAAATACTTCTATTTTAATCTCTGAATTAACATTTATTGTTCAAAACAAGTTGTAGTAAAAGACCAATAAAAAAGTATCCAAATAACAGTTTTTACTTAAGCTTCTTATGGCTTCTTGTCCGAATAATTTATGCATTTTTTTTAAACTTCTAGCATAAAATTATGGGAAGCCAGGTTTACGTTTATGCCCATGACTACGACAATAAAAAACGGCATAAAGCAACAAGAAATCTATTAACCATGACTAAATCAAATGTATGAGCATAAAGTTGCAACAAATGCGTAAATGAGTTCCACCATAGAATCGATTAATGACCTTCTTGATCATTCGACTTTTAAAAAAAAAGTATTTTGTGTCGCCAACATGATTCTGTATGCTGTATTTATGATCATCTGCATCTTTGATCAGGAAGTTGGTGGAATGCAGAAATCTTCACATTTATTGACAAAAAACAATTAAATTAACTACACACTAGAATTTTATTAGCATATTACGCAGAGGAGGTCATCATAGTCTTTTCTTTGAGTAATAACACCATATAGCACAACTTCACCAAAATACACACTAGTTTGAGACCAACTACTACCTTTCAGCTAGTGCGTACAATACAGTTTTTGTACACATTCAAAGAAGCGAAACCAGACCAGCCATGAAATTTGTTACACGTTATTTTGTTGTTCTTATTGGTGCTCTGCTTGTCCCAAGCTTAGTAAATGTTGATTATATGATTATTATCTGAACGCATGAAGTGAAATGACGGTTATAAACATTTTGTGATTTTTAAATTAGGTTGGTGCAAAAAAGAAACCGAAGAACGTCACTAATAGAGCAGGAAATTGATTGTACACAATTTAGTTCACGGCACGACGGACTGTACTTAGAAAATGAAGACCATGAAGAAAATAAAATATTTCCATCTTAATCTCTTCTAACTTCGATTTATTGTTTACAAGTTTTCGTAGTAAAAAATTAATAAAATTCTAAGCACAAATTATATTTTACTTTCAATTTCTTGATTCCAGAATAGTGTTATCAAATGAAGAGAAAATGACCAGCCATGTTTAAGTAAACGATCATGACTGTGACAATAACAATAAACATAAGTATGGCAAAAGTTATGAACTTCTTACAAACAAGATATCACATTCAAGCTCAGCATGTTCGATTACATATATTAATTTTTATGCTTATCCGACTAAAAAATTTAATCATAACTAGTTAACTACAGTTAATTAATTGGAATTTCAAAATAATCATCGTATTCTAAACCAATCCTTATTTACAAGGATAGTTGTAGCCCCAATTTCGCATTTTTAATATGGGATATGCTTCCCCTCCCGGGTGAATGGGAAGAGTATTAGTACCTGGTTGAATTTCAGCTGCCCTAGTGTCGTCGAGTAAAAATGTCCGAAAATCCCTTTAGTTTTTAAAAATATAAATTCATGACATACGGCAAGGTAACTGACAGAAATCGCATAGGCTATAACTACAAGTCCTTCGGCTACTTAATAATTATGAATTGCCTAGTATTTTCTCACAGTTCCGTAGGCTTAATTTTAATCTTTCTTGGTTTCGTTGATGTTGGCAGACGAGGTAAAAGCCAATGAATCACAAAACGACATTAATAAAATATAGGGTAAAGGATAAGTTGTTCCTTTACACAATAATAGCATTGAAATTATTTGTATTTTGTGGTATATTTAGGTCCCCAAAATGTTTTTATTATTTATTCATGTGTGTGTGGTCTTTACAAATAAACAACTTGATAAAAAGTAAAATTATGTATCTTAAAATATGTGCATAATGTAAATATGTAACTCGTTTATTTAAATTAGGTGGATGCAAACGGATAAAAGAATTTTACAAATGTAAATACGCAAAAGGAATTAGTTCTCCAGGGCATTTTATGACAAGGCGGATTATATATCTTGGATATAGACAAATAATAAGTATTTTAAATACACTCCTTAAGTAGTTATAAATTATCAAATTATTGTAGTAATAAAAACAGTAACAAAATTAAAAGTCATGGGTTTATGGGTACTATTTACTACAAGCGACATACATCCCATCAATTATCCGCACACCTTCCCTCATTTACAACCCATATTTCTATACAATGAAATGATGACTGTATCGCAAAGATATTTGTAAATACATATAAACTTTTTCAATTGCAAATATAGGTATGAAATGTATTTTACATACCTATTAGAAACAATTGAAGGATTGATTTATTATTGTGTGTGATATTGATAAAGCTCAAGGTAAATCAATGTTTGCTTGTTATAACGAGACAATAAACATTAATAATGCAAATTTGTAACGTTACATTTTCATATCATCCCTTCGAAATGAAATATCATTTATGCATGTTACTTGTTGATTATACTGATATTACCTAAATATATCAATATTTGCTCAAATGCACGTGTGGGTCATTTAACCCCGCGTGTGTAAACCAACCTTTGTATATGAGCTTGGGAAACAATGAACCTTGAGATTTATAAATTGCATTGGTACTTTTTATATTGCCCAATTATTAAACAAGTACTCTAAAACAAATCTTTAACTAACTGGAATGAGAACCATTACGTGTATTATCCGGTTTCAAGTTTCTTTTTTAATGTACTATTTAATGTCATTATAGTTATGCTTACAACATAAAATATTACTTCTTTTAAGATATCATTGACACATCATTATCGCACAAAGTATCATAAAGTTTTTCAATTCCCATATTTGTTTTTGTAAACCTAATATTTTACATGTTTACACACATAAAAAAATATGTATGTAAACTGT
>JAHZNC010006734.1:0-28784 GCA_027744095.1 Zhuqinia jingwanae | reverse complement strand
CCCAATTCATAATCAAAAACACAACTCTAAACGCACGGAGAGTCCTAAAATCTCACAATCAAAAGCATAATCATAGACTCTAAACAAGCCTTAACTGGAATGATGTTAATAATAATGATGATGCGTAATATATGCTAATAATATAAAACAGTATTCATATAAATAATGTATATATATATACATATTTGCTACTAATATATGTAATATCATGTTTTTGATAGACGTAAACTCCTTCTCTTCTGATGTGTCGGTGCATTTGATCTATTCTATAAAAAAAAACACTTAAGAAAAATGGAGAGAGGTTCGGTCGAGAAGTGTGCCTCCCGTCGTCCCGTTTGATTTTCAGCAGCAACAAATTTTGGATCCGCATATATTATGGTTACTGGTGAAGGAGGAGGGGAGAGAGTTCTCTGAATTTATTTGATTTTCAATGTACAGATTGTGAAATGAAGCGAAATTCTTACAACAAGCGAGGACACAACAACGTAGTGAATACTTAAGGAGATTCTTGTGTGAGCATGTGTGCATGTGAATGAGAATAGTATGTTTGTGCATGTATGTTTTTTTACGCGGGATCTTATGCATCATCAATCCTAATCATGAAGCGTGACTTGTAGATAAAAAAAAATATACATGCATATCTACAACCAATGATTCGTATAGGTATGTAAGAAATAAAATTTTCTACTTTTCGGTTCCCATTTTCTCAAAAATTTTCCTTGGAGCAAAAAAGTTTCATGAAATTGATAAGGGTTTAAATATTTGTGGCCCAATCTGAATTTGTATAGGACCAAATGTCCAGACTAAAAAGGACTTATATTCAAATTGGGGTAACAAAAGCACACATTATTTAATACTCACTACAAATTAAACATTTTATATTATTTCAGTGCATTAAGGAACACTAACAACATAATAGAATGTTAATAATATTCAAGTAAGCCTAGTATCGCTTTCTAATTTCCAAGCCAAGAATATTACATCTTTTATTTTTACTAAAAAAAAACTCGCAGAGCACGAGCAAATGAACATGTGCGGTGCAAAGCTCGCATAAATGTACCTATGTAACTTTGGGAAATGCTTTTCTTTTTTTCTTTCATTCCAATTCACGTCGCCTCCACTCTCCGCCACACACGTTTCCAAACAAGATAACTTTTGACGTAGTAGAGAATACTTTGCAGATTCCTTACAAACGCCTCTTTTTGTAGCCCTTTCCTTCCTGTTACGGTTGAGTGTTTGCAATACATACATATAAGTATAAACACATTCCTGTGTGCACCTTTATAAATATAAATAGACGCATATTTAAACATGTGTACAGCAAATTAAAGAGTTTTCTTGGTAGTTGGTGGTGAGGGTAGTAGTGTGTGTGTGGAGGCCGGAAGAAACTGTAAAGATTGCGTAAAACTCAAAGTGCTCAGAGGGGAAAATCAATGCAAGTCATTTAAGAGGTAAACGCTTCAGCTCATGTTTTTTTTTCTTTTCAAAGTGATTCTCTATATGTTTTGCTCAAGTGTCTAGTCTTTCGCTTTTCTCTGTTTATTTTCTTGAAATAAACCAACTGATCACGCAAAAAGTCAAAGAGTTCTCGGAATTTTTTTTATACAAAAATAGAGTAAATCCTGTAGTGGTAAAAGAGTGCAGTTGATGATGATGATGATGACGTTAAGTGTGGTGGTGAGTAGTGATGTGATGTGCTATTGATGATGATAATAGTGTTGACTAGGCTCTTGTCTTGAGCTTTTGCTTTTGTTAGTGGCTAAGCAACAACGTAAATTGTATCACTCAACAAGCAACCGACTGCTTGAATTTTGTTTGGTAGATTTCTTCTAGTTCTTTTTCTTGTTATGTGCATTGTATCTTGGTCACAACTGATCAGCAGATGTGAATGAGTAGTGTATGTGTCCCTCATTCAATCTGTTAGCAGGTTTTAGTACCATTCAACTTAAATTGTATTTTTTATTTTTGTTTCCAATCATTGCTGATGAAAGAAAAAGAATTATGTTTCCAAACACATGCTTCTTTAGCTTTCACATACGCACACGTTCCCTCTTTTTTTTTACTGACTTTCTTCTTTCTTAAAGTATTGGCATTAGTATTATTTTTATCATGATACACAAAAGGGATATTTGCTGATGTAAATGAATCGCAAGTTCAATATTTTTATCACCCATTTTATTTTAAGCCAACAACACACACATTTATGTACATTACCTCCTACCTGATACTAATGTACGTTTCAAGGATAAAAATATAAACCAAAAGAAACGTATTTTTGCTACAAAAAACACTGCCAATTTTATTGCTTAAAATAAGTAATAGTAATTCTTACAAGAAACAAAATAGAAGCAAGCAACGTCAAACGTGACCAGATTTGTCCGTTCAAAAATCGTTTCCTTTCTTTCTTTCTTTCTTTCTTTTCACAGGTCTGACAATGTCTATTTTTTGTTATATACTTACACTTTTGTCAATATGGATGATGGCCTCTGAATATTACGATGATCATGATGATCATGATGAGCGTGTCGGGTGGAAACTAATAAAAATTCATGGCAATAAACTTGAAATCGTAAAAGCACATTATTACGTGCCTCGGAATGCAACACAGGCCAACAAAAAAGTACGAAAATAATATAAGATATTTTTATGCTTGTATTAAGGCAAAGGTAAACTAAATGCACATTATTACTATGCTTGAAACAAAAGACGGAAAAGGTTCAGTTTCCTCAAATTCATTTACTATAGCTTTCTACAGAACTGCTCCATGAAAGTAAAGTGCTAATTGTAAGTAGATTCTCAAAATAAAAATATGTATGTTTAGGCAGGTAGAACGTTGATGATTTACTACTTTTTAAAGCTACACGTCAAACCAGCTTCTTGTCTACGAACATGTTGTTTTGCCAATAGGAGAGCGTGCATGCACTATTTTATACGTATGTTTTTAGTTGAAAGAAAAAACACTGAGCGAAAGGTATTTTTAATGTGATCATTTAGTCCATTTAGTTATGGGCACTGCTAGTGCAAGTGCCAAAGTAGTCCGCTCATTCAATTTTTACTGTTGTCGGTTTATATTTAGTTACTAAGATATGAGCAAAATTCATTAGTAAAGCGGTCTATGTAAGCCCATATATCTGTGTGTGTGTGTGTGTGTGACAGAGAATAACGAAATGTAAAATCTACAAGAGAAAAGCGCTTTTTCGGGTGAAAGAGAGGCGGTATTTATATACTAGAATATATGACTAGGATCAGCTTTACAGCAGGCTTAAATTTTCTCGTCATGTAGATTATTCCGGGAGAAAATTATGAGATATTTTATTACCAGTCACGATGAGCATTTATTACGTATTTAATTTATAGCTACATGTTTCGCAACTCTATTAAAATACTATATACAGCCATACTGTATTTTAAGGCGGTAGTAGGGTTGAGAAAAGACGAAATTCTATTTCTCTCATCACCAACAATTCCACTTTTTATAAATGATACAGTTTCATTCAAATAACTAGAACGCTGCAACGTCATAAATAAGTAACCGAACGGATTTTCCCACTTTCGAACCCAGCTCGGGAAACACCTTTGAATCTTTATGATCTATTTTTCATTCAGTTGGATATATTTTTGTGGTTACATTTTGGTACCATTGTAGGGTATTTTGTGGAACGAAACTTCTGGATCTTTTTGGGACCCGCCTCTAAATCCACTTAAGGTGAGTTCCATACGACGTCATAGTCGTAATTTATAGGCAAAAATATCCCTAAGTACAAGTTTTTAGCCATAAATTGATTTTTAATAGTGGGGATGCTTCCCCACTATCAAAAGCTGCTGTTTAAAAAAAAAGATAATCGCGTGACGTCCGGACAGACAAACCGGGCATTCGCATATACTATCCTTCCAAGCCTTTCGGGGGTCGTCCGGCTACTGAACAATAATAATAACAGCGCAAAGTAGCAACTTAGAATTCATGGCACTACTATTCTCTTTCTCCACTTTGGTAAAAGTAAATAGCTCGACAAACTCATAAAGACCTGCGTTTTATCATAGCACTGATGATGATCATGATACTGTGCAAGTTACAAGTTACATGCATTCATTAAATTAAATGACGAATTTTACTGAACCCAGTACCATATTATCATCAGAGAGTGGCTAAGAGATAGTGAGAAAGATGGAGGGAGTAGTGAAGATAAATTAGTTGATAGGACAAGCGATTAGTGCTGTCTAGTAACAGGCAAAAGTGAGCAACAAGATAGTACGGTTGTGTCATGTCAAAGTTGGGATGGCCAAATGTAATAAAATTCTTTAATTATCAGTTACTATCCTTACAATTCATGCACTACTAGTTTTCATGCTTTCCACACATGTTTCTGCATTTGTGTGCATGCACTTGCATGTGTGCGAATACCTATTCAGGTAATTTCGTTATGGATAGTACGATTATTGCGAAGATGATATGATTTGTGCGATAGATTAAAAGGGGCATGTGTGTGGAGGATGTATAATAATTTGGTTATATGTGGCAATCCAGTTGGATTAATATTGTTTGCTGAAATGACTTCCTTTTTTGAGCAAGGAATATTGAATCAAACTCAAGTCGTACAGAAAAGATTTGGATTTGATTTGAAAAACGTTTTGAGCAATAAATCACGTATGTAAAATGAGTACACTTTAGATGAGGGGAAAGCAGGAAATGTCTTTTATTCAACAAATTCATAAATCAAATTATTGCAACAGTTTCTCTCTCTCTCTCTCGAGTTTTTCTTGATGTTTCTTATTTTTCGTTTATCTGTATGTATTTTGTTTTTGTCCTTGTCTTTGAGTTTTACTAAAAAATTGTGAATTATTTATTTCGTTGTTGCTTGTGAAGACAGTTAATTCGCTACTAAATAGTAGTTATGCACATGGACAAACTTTTCGTAGTCATTTAAATAAAATAACAATTATCCACAATTCTAAAATAAAATAATCTTTGCTTTTGTGAAAAGCTTCAAGTGACGAAAATTCAGACAAGATAAATTGCAACATATTTCAGATGAGAGTATAGCAGACAAAAAACTGGTGTGAGAAGTCTTTAAAACACCAACATATCGACCATTTATTCATCTATTTGTAAAGCCTTGAAAATCTCAATAACCATAATTAGATTTAAATTAAGGGCTCATTCAAACAAACTTGATTTGTCTTATCGAAACAAAATCAGAGTTACGACTAGACAAGCAGACGACAGCACAATTCTCTGAATAGTTTGTTCTTAACAAGCAACTACTCAAACCTTACTTGGATTTCTAAGAAATCATCAATAAATCAATAATCTGTCAAAGATTTGAAAAAAATTAACATTAAAAAATGTATTATTTAAATACTTTATGAGCAAATTAAAAAAAAATTTGAAGAAAAAAATTAAATATTTACTTTATTTTATTTACAGGATGAAAGAGGATTATAGAGGCAAAATTACTAATTTTCACAAGCATTTATACGATGGTCTTCCAGAAGAGGAACATGATGATAATATCAAAACGACATATTATCCCATTACCCCATTACTTTATTTACTTAAATGTTTGTAAACGTAAATACTTGTTTGCTCATTACCCCTGTAACACGTAAATACAATAACTGTAAGGATCTTCAGCTGTATGTATGCAGCGATTTCTATTTGATAGCTTATAAATGGACAAAAGTTAGGAATATACCAAAACTTGAGCTCGCACATAATTTGTGTCCTACGTACTACATAGTCTTCGACCTGTCGTCAGCCACCAACAACAAACATCATCTCTTTTTTGGTACTTACATAATATTTATTTTTATTAAGGCACATGTGACCCGCTTCTGTCGACTGTTTATTATCATTTTATTCTACTTCGATTTCCTATTATAACAAACGTTTTTCTTGTTCAAATGATGTCTTTGTAAAGCAGTATAATAAAAAAAAAGTACACTTACAAAAGAATACAACTTCGTTATCAATGTAACTTTTCCTATAAAAAAAGCAGAGACGAACTCAAAGCCAACATTTTTATTTGTCAGTGTGAGCCACTATTATGGTACACATTTAAATAAGGTTTATGCAAACGCACGTATTTTTGTGCACGATTAGTATTGTCCCTGTCTAACAGCACGTTATCATCTTGTAAATAAGTATAAATATTTACATGAGTCGGCATATGTGATTCTTTTTGAATATGTGTGTGTGTAAGCAATGCATGACATGTAGAAAAGAGTCTCTTTGCAGTGGATTTTTTATTTATTTCCAGTACATTATGCGCTCATAGTTTGAGGTTGCCTAAAGTTGTTGGGAGAAAGCTGTGTGAAAACTCTCGTTTCTCTCTTGGATGAAGTAACAGAGTGATCTCTACGTTATTTTTCGTTATGTCCCCAAGTTACTTCACACTCGCACACATAAGTACACTGAAAATCTCGCAGAGTTCAGAAGCCATCAAAGTCAGCAGTGGAGAGAACCAAGTTATGTATATAGACGACGCGACGCAAAGTAGCGCTACAGAGTTTGATGTGGCGTGGCGTGCGTGAAATATTCAACCTGCTTCTTATCTTCACTTTCATCAACGTTGTATAATAGAGCTTTATACGCGAAACAGGAAAACTTTTCCCTTGTCACTGCCACCACCACCACCATAGCTGCTGATTCCACAACAACAACCATGACACCATGAAAATAAGAGGTGTGAAAGTGAAAAAAAGGAGAATAAGAAAAATATGAGCTGTCACTCAGATTACTCTTTTTATCAACTTACATAAATACTCAACTAGTAAAGTACTACTGTATGTATTACAACAACAAGAGGAGAGAAAATAAAAGTATGATGATGACAGTGCTAGGTGATATGGACTGCTTTCATGTTCTCACATGTTTAATGCCACATGATATGGGGCAAGTTGTTCATGTTAACAAATTACTACTATACATTTTGTTTATCCGACAAAAGACACGACCTGAGAAACACCCCGCGTTAGGGAAACACCCAAACAGAAATGGAAATGACAGTGGCTTTTTTCCGTTCCGTTCGATAATTTTTAATGCATTTCTTCTGTTGATTTTGTGTCATCCTTCAAAGTTTTTACAAGTTTGGGCATTTGTTTCCTACTGCGAATGAACAGTTAAGTCATACGATACAAGTAGGAGAGTCACATGGCACAGCAGCGTATGTATGTCTGTGCGTGTGCTAAAATGTAGGGCTATAAAAAAGTACTTACATGCTCACTATAAATACGCACCACAAACCGCCTGTGTTTGAGAGTGACAATGCTTTCACCAAAAGATCTGGAAAGAGCTTTAATACAGTTGCGAATAGTAGGGACAACTTTTTTCACGGTTTCCATTATATTTTCATCTCATCTTCATCATATTATACATTCGACTTTACCTGAGACTGCTTCCTTTTGTGAAAATATTACTATTTACTTATGCTTTTGTATACTATGACGTCTTACAAATATATAAGTACACTCTGCTACCACCATAGTTTGTTTACTTTGCCACTTTTTGGATTTCATTGTGTTTCCATGCTACCGCACAACACAATGCTGCAAAATAAATTGAGTGTTGGGGTTGCACAAAATTCAGGTGTTATTAGGGCGTCTAAAGAAGTAGCGACACTCATCTTTTTGAAAATAACCAAAATTTTACCTTTACACAATTTTTTTTTTGAAAAAGTTTATTTTTATATTGCAATTTCAAAAGGACCGAATTCATGCGTGTACCCTCTACATATTACGCAGTGGCAAATTTTCAAAATCATGCTGAAATGTTCGGTCCATTCATAAAAAATACATGGTACTTACATGTAAACTGACCCATTTCATGAACTAGCTAATCAGATTGTAGCATGATTTTGCATTCACCAAATCAACATTCAGTGAACTGATTCGAGGCTCATCATCACACTGAGATAATCCATAACTAAATACCAGGTTTGTAAACTTACTTATTCAAAAGTTATAATTTAACTATTTTCAGTAAAGTCATGTATCAGAGTGTTTTCTCTATGGGATTTTTTTTATTACACAATAATTGCGCAAAGGATTTTTGTTGTTTATTTTATTAGTGCACCAGATGTCCTGGTGTCTCTCCTTCTTCTTAAGACGCCTTATTAGACCCTGACTTTTGTGATGACATGCCAACCCCAACGCTCAATTTATTTTTGCTGACGATTATATATTATGGTATTCTTTTAATGTACCAACATACATATTATACAAGCGCTCACACACATGCTGAAAAACAAGATACAAGTCACTTGTTCACATAACCACCAATCTCATCATCATCGCCATCGCAATATCATATTGTCATGACACTCGACACACATAAGAAGACTTTAAGGATAGAGGGAACTTTCTCTGAAATTATTATCAAGTTGAAAAGTTTTTCAAACGAGCACGCACGCACACACATACATCACGTCTTAAGCTTATATAAAAGAGAGTGTAACATACAAAAATACAGCTTTATTATGTCAGGACAGGAAAGAAATCAGAACTAACTCTGTATATATTTTGATATATAACTTAACTCGGTAGACAAAAAGACTGCTGTTATTCAGATAAGAAGTTACCATAGCATACCACCACTACTTATATCATCAAGTATGCATTTCATGTACATAAGATGTAGGTTTAAGATGAGGAGGAGGAGTAGAAACAAGTGATGAGGACCCATCCATCCCCACTTGTTAAACTATAAGACACTTGTTTTATTTCAATAACCTAAGAGAGATCTGCTACCCACAAAAGAGAGACTTGTATGTAAACTTGCCTAAACATGAGTGTGTGCATAAGAGGAAAAAAGGTAGAGGCACAGCAACGAAAATTAAATGAACAACCGCAATATTAGCGTCAAATGAAATTGTAGATGGCAATTGAGCATTGTCATGGTTAACATTGATACTACATTGTGACTTGACAATCCTGAAAGATGATGAGGATGATTATGGAACCAACCAGGTGGAAGATTTATTTCTTATGCTTGTCGATTTCTTATATTTGCACATGACAGGAACAATATAATGGAGGAAAAGTCACAACCAGCAGCAAATTCAAATCATTTTCATTTATGCTCCACGTATTATTATTATTATTATTATGTATGCCTATTATACTTACATTTCTCTTGAAATGTATTTTTTTTGACTTGTTATTTAAAAAAAAGCATTGTTCTTCCAAAATGCTGCTGTTCAACTGTCAGGAATATTTTTTGCTGCCTGCTGACTTTCTCTGTCTCATGCTTCTTGGAATGTACCAGAAAAGGGGGCACAACAACATGAATATATAAACGAATTCATGCATCATGCATGGATTTTTACATGTTTACTCGTATTCAACATATAAACATATACCTGTGTATAATTTTCAAAAAAAAATATGTCAACTGCTCTGATATGTGTTAATAATAACAGGAACGTAAAATGTGAATAATAAGGAGAATAACTTTTTGCATGAGTGTGTGTGTGTGTAATAGACAGTTTGGAAGCATGAAGAAATAATATAGGTACTTGCATAATACATGGATATGTTCCGTTCATTTTACGCTACGCTGCTCTCGTCTCTCATTATATGCCTCAATCTTTCATTTTCCAACTTTCTCTCTGCTGTACAAATAATATAAATTTGTACTCGGCTTTAGCAAGATGTTTTTATATTTAACATGTTTTGGCAGACTTTAAAAATCGAAGAAAAGTGTAAGATTTGAAATTCACTTTTTTCTTTGTACTTTTTCATCAAAATATAATTAGACTTTTGTGAGAATTTGGTAAAGTGTGAGTGAAGAATTTGGAAGGCTTGTTAAATATTCGTAAAAAGACGACAAATCTTACTTATCGCCAACCTACTTTATTATAAAAATTCATGTACCTAATCAGTTATTATAACCACTAACAAGCGATGGAAGAGTAGTCAAAGAATTTTTTTCCCAAAATCAGCCAAGTTTTGTGAAAATAAGAAAGAAAAGAAAGTATTTTTTTTCGTATAACTTACAGAGTACATTAAAAACTTTTTCGAAAGTATGATTCTGTATAAGAAGCTGTAATAATATTTTAAGAACGTATTTCTGTATTCAATAATGTGATTTATGTCTATAATTAACCTGCCTCACAAGAGCAAAATTTTCATATTTTTTTTTGTTATGAAAAAAATCAAAGAAAACTTCTTGGTGGAAAAAAGACTTAAAAAGAGAGAAAAAATACCTGACATTTTGCTTAATAAACAGATAAGTTGTATGTTTAATCATAAACCGAGTAAATTTTTGGTTGATTTTCAGGTTACACGAATGTACATGTCCGACCAATTTATGCAATAATAACAATAATTTATCAGCGGGATAATAATAACATTTTGAAATGTGTCCTTTTTTCTCTCTTTCTCTCACTCTCTCGTTCCGTATCTTCCAAGTACGTATACAAATGAACATTGTAAGTTAGGTGTACATACATGTGAAGACATGGAAGAGGGAGAAGCCACTTATAAGCAGAAAAGACTAGAGCGAGAGAATGGAAAAACAGTTGGACGCAAATTGTAACCAAAAATAAGTCAGCCATGAAATAGTCAACAGCTTCTTTCCTTCACTTTCTTCCTCTTCTTATTCTCCTCATCATCCTTTTCTTTCTCTTCTCAAGTAACTCGCTCGTCGTTGTTCATGATGTTGAGAAGGAAACGATGTCATGATCAGCATAACGTATAATATTCCTACTACTACGACAACTACACGTCACCTCGCTCGCATTCACTTTTCCTTTCTTCTTGCTCTGTAGTTTGATGTGCTGACTTATTTTTTTCCCTTTGTTGACATCAATACTTTCTGTACTGGTACTGCTGCTGCTGCTGTTGTTGTCGTCACGCTT
This sequence comes from Zhuqinia jingwanae, assembly GCA_027744095.1. Classification (NCBI taxonomy): domain Eukaryota; kingdom Metazoa; phylum Arthropoda; class Collembola; order Entomobryomorpha; family Paronellidae; genus Zhuqinia; species Zhuqinia jingwanae. The sequence continues at coordinate 17,928 of JAHZNC010006734.1, read as the reverse complement.
TACCACCACCAGTTCCACTATCATCGTCGTCGTTGTAGTCCTCATAATCACCATCCAATCCTTCTTTATATACCACTTTACGATGGATGAGGTAGTTGATGCTGTGTAACCAGCATGGTATTATTATATGTGCTATGAACCATTATTAAAATATACTTTCTCTTCCATTTTCACATTACTTTCATAGTCTCTCTTTCCCTGTCACATTCCTTGGACCGGATGACTGAATTGAATTGAAGTAGCTAGATTGAAACTTTTATCATAAGTCTGTGTAGCTGCCACCACACGGTTTTTGCTTTTGAGATGTCATTTTATAAAAAAAAATAGGTACATGCTTCTATTCTCCTATCAAACAGATGCATACCTACTATTATATTATCCATAACGTCATTTGGAAAGATTGCTATATTTCTGCATGCAATACCTTATATTTTATGAAACGAACAGTATGGAACAGTTACTGGCATGGCACGACTGTCGACACACACAACTCTTTTGAAATTAATAGACACATTCAATTACAGGTAACAACATAGCAGTAGCAGTAAAAGCAATAGAAGGGTTTGCCTACTGTTTCGATCAAGTATTAATGTCGTCAACAAGCTGTATAACAAGTGTTTTTGTCTTCTTCTCTATTGTAGTTTTTGGCTTGTTTAACAACACATGCTTGAACACTAGCAAAGCGTTAAAGTATATATTTGTATACCCCACAAGTTTTTTTTATAGCACGTCAGTACTAACTGCCACCATTCCAACGTTAGTCTCTGGATACTGCAAACTTGTCTCAAGGTCCCCCAAAAAAATATTCATTCCTTTCATCCTCATTATGTATCAATATGAAATGTTGAATAGCTTGACATCTTACATGAAGGGGAGGGGAAACAGCATCCCATCAAAAGCAACAACATCAAGCCATTGATAATGACGATGATGTTAATGAACACCATCGTCAGTGAGTGCGCACACAGTTTTGCCCGGAAATGTCAAGTGGAACAATTTAACTGATGTAAAAAGGGTAAGATTGAATTTGAAAATTTGTGACTAAAGATCATTAAGGCCATTGTATCATCCCCACTATCATCATTTAAAAGGAAAAGTGAACATGTCGCTTGCAGAAACTCCGCCGGCAAATTTCAAAGCGTTACTCCCTGTTTGTAACCTCCAACTAAGAATAATAATAATAATAATAACACTATGTAAAACGAGGATTTAAGGATAATAATATGAATTTTAGATATACATATGTGCATGCTTGTACAACTCAGACAGTGTCTATTCTAATTTGACTTCAACTTCAGACTCACACGTAAAAACAAGTAGTTTGTCTGCATCCATTTTGTCGATTGAACTACATGCACGTATATACCTACATAAATGGGATTTACCAACTTTCTAGACGTTCCAGCAAAAAAAAGTACCAGACACACTTTCATGTGAACTTGGCGTTTTCTTTCTCCTCTCCCGCTAAAATGTAACCTGTGTTTTCTAAACTGGCATGCATACATATGTGCCTTTATTATACTTACCTATCGTTATCTTCACTGTTATTAGTACTACTATCTGCGCCTTATCGTTGTACTTCTCCTCATTATCGATGTTATAGCACTCCCATCACCAAAACAAGTCATGTCAATCCTTCTTTCATCTCTTTCCCTGCCACTCACCATCATCATATATCATCATAACATTGCCGCTTTTCCTTTTGTTTCAACTGTACATCGGACGAGGAGGATGATGATGGTGAATAGCAATATATGATGTTATGTTTTTGTTTTTGTTGATGATGATGAGATGCGCATCATCATAGCATTCATTATCAGCAGGAAGACAGACTGACTGTGATGATTGCAAAAAAGCAGCAGCAACAACAGCGACAACAGCAAAACCAGCCGACAGTGCTATGTCGGCTTTGAAACCGAGATACCAAAATACAAGAGGAGACGAAACTGTAAAAGGAAGGAAGGATGAGGAAGGTGATGTTTTAACAGACATCATCGTCATCATCAACAACAGTAATGGCTTTGCTTGGTTGCTCTCACTCTTCGTGTACCACCTTCCCCATATAATTCCATCTTCATTTTGACTTGGAAACTGTAATGGTTTCTGTCCTATATACTGTCTCATCTTACAATTTATGCACTAATAGAAACCACCAAGAAATGGTATGAACCGTGTATTATCTCCCATCATAAACCATTTACACAAAATTTCATCAAAATTTTCCACTTGGATTCGGAAAATAGCCTCGCAATTTCCTTCTCTTATGACAGCCCCAGGAAACTAAAAGGAACAAATTAGGATCCCATTTCACCTCAAAAATCTTGAAATGATTGCTACGTGTTTTGTTATAGTGTAGCACGTAATGTTTACGAGCATAACAACCCTAACTAAATTCTGTAGAACAAATTATATTTAAAGGTGATATGTGATGACCTTAGTATAAGGTTTCCGCAAAAATAATGATAATAGTAATAACAGCGAAAATGAAACTGATATCACATAAAAAGAAAATATAATTGTCATAATAATTGTCCAGATTATTTATGTTACTTTGTCACGGCCAATCAGGAAAAAGGTTATGAAGTACGTCCATGACCATATCGCATTTCACAAAAATATTTTTTTTTAATCATAAACTATGCATCATTATTAGTACAGCAGCATTAAGAACATTAGTTTTATGCTTATTTCCGCCTGGTGTTCTCTTCCTTAAAAGCTTTTTGTTTTGCCTGTCAGGTAAACAAAAAGAGAAATATATTTTCACATTTCAAGAAAGAGAAAAAGTGTGACGACGAGGGACGACCAAGGAAAAACTGTTCAGAGGGGAAAGCAGCGCCAGGCTCAGGTGAAAGCAGTTATATCAGCTTATTTTCCTCCGGCCTTTCCACAAAACAAACAAAAGCACTACAAAAACTCAAAGCAGTTGTGGATTTTCTACTTTTCGTCTTCATTGCTGAGCTATATATGTACTCATAAAAAAGTTACATTGCTACTAAAACATTTGTAGTGGTATAGCAGTCGAAAGAATTGTATCATCATGGTGAAGTTGGTGTGTATATGTGTGTGTGTGTGCTTTTATTCTTTATTGTCAGGGATACAATATATTATAGAATACAAGAGGGTTTTACTATATATTCCCTTGGCTATAAAATACTTTTTACAGACTTTTTTATACGAGAGGATAAAAGAACGTGCTTGTGGCATCAGTGGCATTTGAAGGATTTCAGTATATCATTTCCACACAAAAAAGATTTGAAGGAATAATATGTTGTCGTATGAATGAATAGGAAAACTATAGCCTCTAAAAAAAACTTTTAGATATCTATTTTGTTTTGCTGTACATTTAAGTCCACTTGTTTGATTCACTAATAATTACAATATTTTTCCCGGCTAATTTATACAAAAGAGAGGATGAGTTGAGGATGACGAAGAAAGGAAATGAGTACTTACAATCATATGTGTATCATTTTAAATCGGCCGTAATATTTTGTAATACGCGAAGGCATATTTTTGAAAAAATAAAAATAAAATAAGGTTTGAATGGAAACGGGATGAGTGGATTCATTTTTTACGGTTTAATAATAATATCACATGATATTACATAAATGAAGTCAACCGAAAGATCTACACTAAATCCATTAAAACTGGTGTGTATTTAGAAAGTTGTTGAGATTTATGTACACATGATTTTCATATCAACGTTTTTTTAATCCATTTTTGCAGCAAGAGAAAGCATTGTAGTGTCTAAAGAAAATGATGATTGTGTAAACTGGATGGCTGACATGCGGTAACATGTACCTAGTTTGGAGGCGAAAACAAGTTCAAAACCAATAATAAATAAAAGTGCCTTTTGTTGTGTAAATTGAATGTTTGTTGTGTATATCGGGGTAATGCGCATTACGGAGAAAATGTATGACATTGTCATCAACCAATCAACTCAACACATCGACCAATATTTCGGTTGCACTTTTCTCACTTACATTTGGTTTATATACGCTTTGTTCTTCCACAAGCGCAAATAAACACCATGCACATTCATTGATGACTAATGCGTTTTAGAGAGAAAGTCAAGAGAAATATGTTTTTATATTTATTATTATGATGACTGCTGGACAACAAGTTGAATTAGCCACAGAAAGTAACCACTTTACTTCACACGCGAAACCGCATACAGCAGCCATCATTGTTATATAAATCACCGCACCATTGCCGAATCAACATCAAAACAATCAAAAAAATGTAACATTTAAAAGGGGAGGAGGAGAAATTCGTACAAAACAGCAACAGTCGTACGGTGGTGGCATGTAATAAGGAATTATCTTGTGTAGTATGTAGTTGTTTTGGTCGCAGTAGATTAAGGCTTTTTTTCCACTACGACAAAGAAAACTAAGTTAATAATGAATACATGCATATATACCCATGTACGTTCCTTGATTTCTGAATATTTTAGATGAAATTTTAGAAAGTCAACAAATCGAATGCTTTAGTTAATTAACAATTAACTAAAATTTAATATTGATAGCTCATTTTAATTATTTCACGATGGACTGAATATTCGGCATGTTTAGCGCAATAACTTATACATCCTATCCTATCTTTGTAAGTTGCTTCTCCGTGTGTAACTGGACGTATTTATGTATGCAGGAAAATATGTCCACATTTTTCAAGAAGATGGGCATGCTTTCATCGTAACTACTCAACTTGGCGTGGTGAGTTTTATGTATAGTGTATGCATGTAGAAAATATTTCCCAACTTTTTTATATTATATTATGCGACTTACAATACGACTATAACTATATTAGTGTGTAGTGTATTCTCGTTACTGAACGAAAACCATATAATTGACGCACACCTAAAATTGCATTTTTTTTACTGAATGGGTGGGGATCATGAAGTCATAACCCATATTTCATCGAAACAACTTGATTTTTCTTCTTCGAAAATGAGCATCATACAAAAGATATATTTTTTTACACACATTGCATTACCTCTCAGGTTTTCCTCATACACCAGCAAAAGATCATATCAAAACCACATCACCACTACTCCATCGTAATGATTTAGAATGAAAAGAGATCGTTAGCTTTTACATGATTTACCTTTCAGTAGTTTCAAGTCTTTCTCTTTCGTGTAACTACATACTCGTAAAATGTTTTTTTTTCTGCGTGTTTCTACTGAAAAAAAAATAACAACTACATAATGCTATTCCTTCTAGTATGAGAACAACAGCAACGAAACATAATAAAAATGTGCATTCGAGAAACATTTTGGCAGGCAATTTTCCATTGTGGACGAATGTTTCCTTTCGGCTAAGGAGATTATTCCTTTTCATATCCCTTCGAACAAAAAATTATTGCCATTCCAATTTCCATTTTTCAGTCATGCCTAAAAAAACAATTTTAGTTGTGGTGGTCACAAATAGGAAAGCGAACACAGGAGGAGAGAAAAAAATCGTATATTATAGTCAATTGAGCAGAAGTAGGAAAATCAATTTGACAAGTTTTTGTATGAATCGATCAAGCCCATATATTTTACCATATATATTTATTTACACATTTCTCGGAATCAAGCAACCATTAAATTGGAAAATATCAACAGGAAATAATATCATATCATAAGTTTTTTAAGGCTTCATTGGAAAAGTTTAAAAAATAATAATAATACAATATTCTCTATCCATCCATTTGATGATCATACATTTGATGTCATCAATGCACATTCAGGAATGTTTTATGAGATATCTTCTTTACTAAAGTTAAAAAACCAGGGATTTTTAATTCTTCATCTTCATCAGCCTACGCACCAGCATTCCTTTTACTTCATCCTTATCGCAACTCACAACCTTTAATGCTACTACGCCTTTTTATCCGATTTTCAAAGCTAATTTGATGTACACTCTGTCCTTGTTATTCTATTTAATATACCATCAACAAGAAAAAGCAGCTTGATAACATTTTTTTTTAAACTATAGCAAGAAACAATCTTCCGCGTAGCATTCATGTCCTGAATTCATCATCTTTCTGTCTATTTCTTTAAATGAAATAGTCGTATTTTATAATTAAAACTGATACAAAAATACAATACTCTTTACTTGAATCTCTTCACTCAGCATTTCATCTCTTCTTACCTAATGTTTTCAGCTGGTTACTATACCAGGTTATGGTTATTGCCTAGAAAAATAAACTTTCAGCATCCATCCAACAGTATAATAATGTGTCTTGCAAAATACAAGAATCTTTTTTTTTAATTCTTATTATTATTATTACTATCATGCACTACACATAAATTTTGAATTTTGCCAACGCATCATCCTGAAATGATAAAAGCAAAGAGTAACCATGATTCTATGTTTTTCCATAAGGTAACTTCTGCCTCAGGTTGTAAAGTATTCTACATTTATAGAAAGTAGTATAGATTTTGATTAGCTATGTATTTATGTATACAAAGGCATTTAGTATCACTTCCCATAAAAACAACAGCTTGCGGCAGGACTCAACCAACCACATGTAAGCAAACATGCAAAAAAAAATATCCAAACTTGTAACCTCGTCGTCATCCGGCATCGTCACCATACAACAATCTTGGAATAAGTTACCACACCACTCCTGCCAAAACGAAAACATACACTCACACATCAGAAACCTTCATCCAGCCGGTTTCATTGTTATTATTATTATTATTATTATTATTATTATCTATCTGGTATATTAAACACATGAGAGCCAACATGGAAAAGATATTTAGAAATATCATATTTTCCAGCAAAAAAAAACAGACTTCTTGTCCCATTTCTTCTACATTCTTTGAGTCAAAACCTTTTTTGTTTTGGTTCTATTCTAGTCAGACACAACGCAGGAGAAGCATTGGCATCACCATAGCAAGAGCAGCAACAGTAGTAGTAGTAGTAGTGACTGAACAACCCGAGGATATTTTCTTTTGCTTATACTACCAAAGCTAGAGTTATACTGGTGGTGGTGGTGGAATAAAAAGTAAATGCTCAAAGCCAAAGCTCAAAATCTTTTTTCCAGTCTTTAACCGACTTATAATATTATGCTCCTTCTTCTTCTATTTATTTATTTTTATAACCAACTACGCTTTATAGTTCTATCCACAATCAGTAAAAAGGGCATATTCGCAATTTTTGCTCCCGGGTGGAATACACAGTTTTTTAAATCTCTCTATATAACATACATTTTCTTGGTAAAAAAACAGGGCTGCTTATTTACTCCTATACTCCTGCTGCTAACAGATAAATCTGATGGAAAAAAATAAAAAGTAAAAGGTGTACTTGGTTTGACGGTGGCATATGTACAGACTCTGCCAGTGTGCATCTCCGGTGATGTTTGCCTGTAATATGGCTACTCCAGAGAGGAATATATCTTTTTTTTTTGTAGATGATCAGGGAATTCCCGATTCCCATTTCTCTAATGCCGTATAAAATCAAAAGGGGAACTAGTGGGAGGAAGGAAATATCAAGTATGTAATATTGAGAATATTAGGTGCAAAATAAAATACTTTTTTACTCTTGCTGCAAAACAACAATAGTGACAAGGATATGCATACTTATATGTATAATATGTACATAAAACCCTGTTCACATCCATATATCATAAAGTCATAGAATGAAAACATTTTTTTAAATATAACATCACATAAATAATACATCTATCATACCACACACACACACGCTTCCTATATCAATATCAAACTACTACACCAGAGGTGTGTTGCAAGGATTTAAAAATAAAATCAGTGAAAATACTTCATCATCTTTCATTCTGGCTGGATTCCCGTTATCATTATTATTATTATTATTATTATTATTGCCTTTTCAGCACACAATCTATTACATTTTAGTCTTTCACTTTCCTTCCATACAAAGATGATTAGCCAACTAATCTTCTTTCGTTCTGGAACGTTAGGTACTCTCATCTTGCTCGCTTTAATAATAGGGAGTATTGCTATTATTATTACCCTTCTTACTAATTTGTAACTTGATCAAGTTTTATTATGCTCTCCATAACAAGCAATATTGTTATTATTGAGTGCTCTCGACATACAATCTAAAGTATGTAATCATAAAAGTTACTTATTGTGTTCCGTCCTCCTTTTTGTACACAAGAAAAACATTACGAAGAATGAATTAAAAGTCTCATTTTGCATACATACAGAGTACATATCTGTGCAGTGATGCGGTAGTGGTTGTATTTTTTTTTGTACGTACACAATGTTTAATTGATCTTAATGTATTCATGGTCATATATAATATGAGCATGATACAAAATAGGTATAAGGAATTTAATCAAATCCATATGCAGATATCTATGCATTGATCTTTTTTTTGATGTTTTTGATCAGATAAGAATTTATCTTATTTCATATTCTTCTAACAAGCTCTTCCTTTTCTGCCCTGATGAGATTTCCAATAACATCATCTTAGTTTCATTCATAAATGGGGAGAAATAAGCCGTAGAAGAGAACCTGTTTATTCGCCAGCAATCTTTTCCAGATACTAATACTTTGAGGAAAAAAATTATTTATTTGACGGGAAAAATCGTATTCTTAGTCATCCAATCATCATCAAATTTGATATTTGCATCTTTCTTCCAATTTACTTTACCTTTCTTTCGTTTCATTTATAAATATTTAAATTTTTAATAACTATTTCAAGAATTGAGACAATGTTTGAAGATTGGACACACATTCTTTTCAGACTTTTTCATGATTTTCTTTAATCTTTTACAATAACAAAAATAATTTGCTTCATAGCATACGTACAACATTCATTAATCATCATTACCACATGACATGGCTACGTATTTGTGTTTACAGCGCCTGTCCGGTAGTATTCCCGGTTTAAATTAGCAGCACTAACTACCCTTTCCTTTTTGTGTTCAACGAGCCAGTCACTCTCTTTTATTTTCCCTGTTTTACCAAGACGACGGGAACAGGGTAAAAACCACCACCACTACTAGCGTCCATGCACATTAGTTGTGACATATCTATCAGAATTGGAAATAAAACGTATGAAATATGTCATTGAGGTACCTTTAATGTCATTCCCATGTATTCTCTGTACTTTTACTAATCTGTTCCTTTTTTCTCCATGTTAGACATGTGCACTTTGGTACATTTTAGTAGAAACCATTTTATTCTGAGAGTATTTTGCTTTGAATCCAAACACAAGAAAATATGACTCAAGTCACATTAGAATGCCTGTCTACCTGATTTGGTGTATGTGTGTGTGTGTGTGTGTGTGTGTGTGTGTGGAGGACTGTTCGGTCTGGTAAACTGGAGGGTACTGGACTGCACTGGTGGCGGACTTGTACCAACACCATCACCATCCATTCTATAATCGCCGACAAACTTAAGCCACCACTTTGTCGATTACTTCCTTTAATGCACATTCAATTCTGACAGACAGTTTTCCAGTCTCTCTTCTGGATCCTATGGATCTGAGAATTAAGCTCTGGAGAAGCGAAAGAGAGATTAAAGAGAGAGTATATAATATGGAGTGCTCCTTTTTCGTGCTTGCATCCATTGATGATATATCATCCATGAAACAGAGCAGGTATTAACGATTCACGAAAGCGTGTCATAAAAACCCTACATAAGCTTTCACAGCTTGCTCACCAGCAGAAAATAGGTATCACTATATGTACCATGTATATAATAAGCTGATGAAAGTAACATGCTATTTATATAATATCTTTTAGTATATGAAAGAAACATATGAGTGGCCAAGATCAACAATTAAGGGGCTGCTACTGCTGCCAACATTAAAGCATAAAATCACAATCATCACTTTCATCTTCGCCAATTTTGAAGTGTCCATTACAATGTCACGCTTGTTTACTTCACACAGTCAAAAATATATATTGTAGCATGCAGTTCTTTTTCTTCAAGTTTGCCATCATCCGCAAATGACATTATCATCATCATCATCATCATCATCATCTTATTCCCATGCTGTTATAATAATATTGTCAAGTGTTCAGGGGAAAGAAAGTTTTTTTTGTTTGCTTATTTGAAAGGACATGGTTTTCCCTCTTTTTTTGTCTGTTCTAAATCCTTCATCAATGTCTATATATGTATTGTGTTGTTGTGGCTGTGATAGTGGTGATGATGTTGACGATGATGATAGTAGTACAAGTTGTGATAGTAGTGGTTGTTGTGTACTATAATAGCATATAAAATAAGCGGTGACTATTGTTGTAGTAGTAGTAGGAGTAGTACTGATGTTATTACTCTTTTTTTTTGTGTGTGTAAACGTGCAATGGGATTTGCGACGTGATTGGAATTTTGATTTCATCCATATGCATCCGCTTTTTATTTTTCCATTTCCTTATTTTCTTATCCACATGAAAACACTCGCGTGTAGTGCTATATAATCTACTACAGTACTGCCCATCTTTTTGTTGCTGTTGTTGCTGCTGCTATAAAAAATGTAATGTAATGAAAAATGTAAGCATATGAGCGAGAAAGTAGACAACCTCTATGTTTCTGTATCATCCTACTAAAAAATTATACACGTACGGACGTGTCAGGGAAGAGCTTATGAAAAAAAGGGAAACGCAATCTAATCGAAAGGGGACAATGCGTAAATTGGGAGAGACTTTCCAGTAAACCAAATACCAAAGAAGATGCTTTTACTTCAGGATATGTACTTGCTAAGTTTGTGTATAGAAGCAGCAATACGTATGTCAGGGATAAGTTTCATAGTGTATGGCGAGGGTGATGCTATTCACACTTTTTCCACTTTTTTTCCTTTTCGACAATAATATCAACAGTGGAGATGTGGAGAGAGCGCTTTTCCAGTCAAAATAAAAACAAGAAAGTACGGAAACTTGACAGAATCACCTTTTCATGACAAAAGTATGTACTCATTTTTAACTTGGCTACGGTGCCACTTTTTTTTGCATTCTTCAGTAGCCACATACCTGTTTCTGTGCTCTGTATATCTGTCGTAACTGGTGGTGTAGTTTAAATGTCAGCAGATACGTATATTTCTTAGTTGTGCACAACAATACTAGAAGGATTCGGGCTATTTGTATACATGGTCCTTGGAGATTCTTTGCTACCGCTAAGTCTGTTGTTGTAATAAGTATACCTTGATATTCTAGTCCCTGCTATTATGACAGAAGGTTAAAACTTTTAAAATCCAGATCAAAGTACCGGATGAAAGGAAAATGAGATTTTCACTTTATTTCCGTTTTTCTACGTAATCTGCGACAATTTTTTTTCGTTGCGAGAGAGAGAGAGAGAGAGCAGCTACTCATGATTTCTTATTACAGTTACACAAGACGGGAAAGATTTCTTTTTATTTTAGTTTAAAATAAAATAAAATGGGACATGCAGTTAACCTGCTACTGAAAAAACTAGCAAAACAAATGTAATGAACATAGTGTATGTGTGCTGACAGCCACTATAACCATTTTCTTCCAAGAGATATTGTTTTTCATGTAAAAACCATAATGACATGACTATACGGTAACGAAGACAAAGAGATTCTAAAAGCGACGAAAATGTCACAAAGTGACGTCTCTTGTTTTGTAAAAGTGGGCATCCTTTGCTGGTTCTTGTTACCCTTAAGTGGCATCACACGTCGCGTAACAGCAACAAGAAAGAATATAGGCAGCGCATAAAAGATAAATAAACAAAAAGAAAGTTGGGACAACCCCGGAAAGTTTTATTTTTGTGAGGAGGAAAAATAAAAGGCGAACTTTTGCGCCCAGATATTATCACAAATTTTGTATACATTTTGTGGCGGAAATGTTCAGAAATTACTAGTTGCTTCTTAGCATAATACAACAATCATTTAGCTAACTGGATCACGGTGGCCATGCAGAAAATACAAATAATATGAACTTGTAACCCAAAGCATAACTAAAGACAACCAAGTGTCAGTGATAGGATATTTTCTGAAATATCTTCACTATCCAGTGAAGAAATCCAGTTTTAATTATTATCAATCTGGAAATATTATTATTTTATCATGGCAGTAGTGACTCTATTGAAACAGACATTCAGCAAAGACAGGCCGCCACCACATACAGACATTGTTCCATGCAAACCTACAAAGTGTCACTTATACACATTCATTGAAACTCCAAAAGAAGGAGCATTTGACAAGTTTTCTTACAAGTCTATAGTGTTCAATGCATTATTACTACGACGCAGTCCTCTTTTCTTATTTTTTCAGAGATGGAATGGTCCACATATATTATGTACGTATATGCATGTTCGTACCCAAACACAGCAATGGTCTGGATGAAAAAGAAAGCAGCAGAAAAAAATTGAGGCAACAAGAGGAACAAGATAAAGCTCCCTATGTATGTTGTGCCATGTCATACTACTACTACTACTACTGCACTATATTTTGGTAGAAGCCACACACTAGTCTACTCCATGGACCAATTTAACTGGGCGCGTTCTCGTTGCTGCTGCTTCTTGTATTGTAATATTGACAGAAGACGACTAAGAGAACAAGTGATATCCTTGAGCAATAACAGCATCACGCTTTTTACATGACAATGACATCTCTTATTTTCAAATGCCATACGTACCATCATCGCCACTGTCTGTTGCTGCGTATCCATGCCAAATTGCCACACTTTGTGTGGTACGTCTCTTCACAGTTGTTGTTAAAGCAATAATAATAATAACAACAATAAGAATAGCTCAAAAAGAGGAGAAAGCTGGTGCTAGAATTCACTGCAACTGGTCTTTGCAATATTAATAAAGGCATGTCATGGAATGTTCAGCACACAATACAATGTGAGCTGAGGTACAGACCAAGCGAGTGAGTGGAATAAAGAAAAAGAGAGAGAGACAATAGGGTGATATTTTTGGTTTGAAGGTGAATGGGGAAAAATGTCTTTACCGCAGATTTAGTGCTACTCATTCTCATTTTTTGTTCTTTGCTTTTAATTTATCTATTCGTTTGGCTCACTCTTTTATCTTTTTCTACTCTACTTTCTTTTGCTTCGCATATAGGCATATAAATATACACAGTTTCTATAGTCCACATAGTACACTGTTCAATTTATATTTATTGCTAATCTCACATGCTGGAATGTTTAAAAAAAAGATGAGTGTTTGTGAGTAGCGTCGTAGGATTAGATGTTGGAGTGTTTGGTTTGGCGATGTTAAACTCATGGGAAGCTTGAGACAATTTTTTTTGCCCTTTCTTAGTTTCACTCACGGCCAGTGTGTGCCTTGTTATTAGTGCAAGTGATTCTCTCTTCCTCTCAGACGATATGCAATAGGCAGGCAACAAAAAGCAAAAATCAAGCAGTTAAGATAAATAATAAGAGCAATGATATAATCATATCCATGAATTTCTTTTCTTTTCCTACTACTATTCGCAGTGGCCCCGCATCGTCATATAGTAGTCATTATCATCATTATGCTTTTTTCTTTCATGTTTTACGTACCATCCATAACTCCAATTATTATGACATGACTCTCAGTTGTCCGTGCAATGCTACCGAGTAATAATGATCACTTTCTCTTTGTACAATACCATGTAAAACAAGACAGAGTTTATTGTGGCATAACATGTATATTTATATGTATATGGCATAGCAGTGTGGTTATGATGTTGGTGGCGAAGATGATAGTGATGAAGAAAGAAGATGATGACAATGGTGTCAGGGAGTCGACGAGCAACAACAATTTACACATTCCATCTAACCATTACACGTACAACTTACAATGTTATCATCATCATCATCATCATGTAATGTACGTATTTCTATTATGTATAACTTTCCCTTTTCCTTCCCTATTTTTTAGTCTTTTTAGTGTGTAAAACTACATGAAAAAAAGGTTGCCCGGTCGCTGTTGATATGGTGTACTAGTCCAGAAAACTAGAAGAATGACAATGAGATGATGGAAATATACAGTGCAGTGGCCGTGCTAATATCATTGCTGCTTGTGTAGTATAAGTTTCTTATGGACGGAGCAATAATCTGACCTGACACTACTTAAAAAAGACATAAAGTGAAACTTATTTTTTCTCTTTCTCTCTCGACATTTATCTTTTATCCTACTATGTAATAGATGAGGACGGACTAAAAATGCGCTCCAAAATGTTAGCGGCAGCAGCAAAAAATAACATCTAAATTGGGGACAAAAGGAAGGTGTAAACACAATACACAAAACTCACCTTCAAACATGTACATACACAAGTGCATGTAAAGATAAAGAAGGTCAGCAAAAAGGAAGAAAGAAAGTGTTTGCTATTTACTCTTGTTACGTGATAGGATTCTCTCTTTTTTCTTTTATGATACATGCGATGATAATGGTAGTGTCTGGTACGTGTACAATGCATTTTTGCTTACACTACACAACTCACATTCAATTTTTACATGGATGTATCTCTCTTTACAGTTGCCCCTTTATCTTGCTCTGGTGTGTGTCGTGCAAAGAAAAAGAAAGAAAAAACACGTTGACGATATGGCCTTATTATTTTAGCGCGCTAAAATACTATAAACTAACATATGCGTATACTTTTCAAATCAGGTGCTATATATACATATATATGCTGTATGGTATGTTTTTACTGACCAAGAGGACTCGGGGCAAAAGAAAGTTTTGAATAGACTTTGCCTAGAAAAACGACTCCAATAAACATAAGACCGTAATATGTACAATCATTATATATACCGCATGACCAACAGATTCACATTTCATGAATATTAAACTAAATACGTTTTAAACAAAATTTAGAGAATTAAAAATACTATGTATGTGTGGGTCATAATGTACCTTAGTTGTCGACAACACATACAGAAAAACGTTCATTGATCAAAGTCATCATGTGCAGAGAAAGTGGCTACAACATTACTCGACTAACCGTTCTGGTGCAACAAAAATGTCAAGCCTGAAAAATATCACATTTCCACAAAGAGCTTACGTTTTTGAACGTCACACGAAAGTCCCCAGTCCCCACAATACACACCGGTATAAAAACTACATAACATGTGTCATGTAAATACATACATACCTTTCTGCTCTGGAAACATCTTGAAATACCAGAAACTTCATCATGTTTCTTCTACTTTCCATCTTCTCCGTTTCTATATTTTCGCTAATTTAAAAAAAACAACCTTTTGTGACAGAGGTTTCGGATTTTATTTTCTCCAGTCAACACACGCTCTACTTGCACTATTATTACTCATGCTCCATTATTACCAGCAGAATAACTCTTTTTTTTTGCCAGAAATGTCATGAAATATTATATAAAATGATGAGTAATATAGAGTACAGGTAGGTATAATATATATGGGATTGCATATTGTGCCATGCTTCGCTTAATTTGTTGTGACGCCAAGTGTAAAAATTGCATTACTGGCTTCCATGCCTTTTTTTATCTCTACATAATATTTGTGTACTTCATTTCATTGAGTTTTGCGTAGTATTTGTTATTATTATTAGCGTGGTGTGACAGTTGTTGTGATACACAAAGTGGATTGCTGTGGGAAGGAGAGTAAGAAAATCTGTACAAGTAGAAGCTTATAGCACTGCATGACAGGATTTAACTCAAAGTATGAGGATAACATAAAAATTTGAAAGGTCATTCACGGAATTTGCCAAGATTTTGTAGTAGTGATATCTCATGACGCAATAATGAAGTAAAAAACGTATTTGTTGTACTTATTAATAAACTTTAGCATTTGCATTTTTTTTGTGTAGACAAAATACAAAATACGTACTACAACCATACTTTTCTCTAATAAAGTTTTCCAGTTTCTACTAATTTTACTCGCAAAGTTTAAACAAGCTTTGTGACAGCAACAACAACATCAACTTTATAGGTGTACTTAATAAAACTGTAAAGTTGTTGTTGCTGTTATTGTTGATTAAGATACTACATTCCCTACAGTTGTGACTTGTGATAAAAAAAAAAGTTGATTAGTAGCTGTAGTAACGTAACTAATTCATTAAGGATTACAAAGTTAAATAAGTGATAATAACGATACACGGAATACCAAACTACTCGGGAGTTTGAGTTGAAATTATAGTCAACAAGTTAAAAATGGAGGACGAATAAGAGAAGTATAAAAGTAAAAAGTAAATGGAAATTAAAGTCAAGATCTTGTTTTGAAGTATTGCAATTGATGGTTGTGCTATGCCCATTAGAAAATGTTAGATATATCTACCATGTTGTTTTTTGTAGCATGCTTGGAGACAAAAAAAGTAGTAACAATTCAC
Organism: Zhuqinia jingwanae; assembly: GCA_027744095.1. NCBI lineage: Eukaryota > Metazoa > Arthropoda > Collembola > Entomobryomorpha > Paronellidae > Zhuqinia > Zhuqinia jingwanae. Next base: position 1,709 of record JAHZNC010006734.1, on the reverse strand, counting down.
AAGAGGATATTCCTAGGAATTTATACATTTTTTTTTCTTCTAAAAGTATGACACTGAGACTGTTATTTTAGGTAAATTATGTTTTAATTAAAATCATGTTCACTTCCCAACGAAGAGATAAAAAGTTTTTTTTAAATCAATGTTAATTATTTTTTAAGAAATCAAAATAAATTATCGTCTAACATGCACAAGTAGGTATAGTCAGGTGTATTACATCATCCAAGATATTAATGAGATTTATAAACAAATTGACAGTAAAGTAAAATGTTAGTCCAAATCATGGAATATTTATGTATGCATTATAGTAATATACTTTTATTACATGCATGAATGGGTACACGCACGCAAACGTAAGCAAACATATTTATTTATTCATCTTCTACTTCAAGTATTATTATCTTGTCAGAATACCATTCGATTTTTTTTGGAAGGATTTCCTATCACCCACGGAAAAAACATGTTTGTTTCAAGTGAGTAAGCAGAGTAAATGGCGTGTGACAGTGACAGGACCATGTTCTTCCTATTTTATATAGTTTTGTTTTATGAAACATTAAATAGACTCATTCACATTTTCTTTATACGAATAAAATCTCTCTCTCTATCTCTCTCTGTAATTGTATCACAAAAATATTGTCTTTTCCATTTACTGTTCACAGAAAGACATGACATATTCTTCATTTTCTTGGGAACTAGAACCACAAAGAAAATTATTTTCTTTTTCTGTTTATTCTCGCTCTCGAACAAAAGCTCTATTTTTCATGGGCATAGCCTAGTAACGTGCATGCATAAACGTTAAATCACTTTTTTTATACCATTTCACAATAATTATTATTTAAATGCTTTTGATAGTCTCTGCTGGCTTTGACTTTGTGGGTGTGTGTGAGTCTACTGAGCTATAAACCGAGAGGCGTAATATTTATGTGCCATTACTCTTATTAAGATGCATTTTCGAATAAGAAGGAAAAAAGAGAAGGAAATTTGAAAATCACTTCTCTCTCTCTCTCTCTCTTGTTTTCCTGCTTTCTTTTTTACGCGTAGGAGCATATATCTTTGTACATACATCCGACGACAGTATGCAGCATACATAACTTGTATTTTTGTAGCAAATGGTATCAAAGTAAACTATAAAATGGAATTGATGTGGTGTAAAAATGGATTAAATGCTTTTTAATATGATACGCGACTTGCACGAGTAAAGTGAGAATTTTCCACTGGAATGAATATCCATGTGGCTTTTTAATGGCACTTCTCGCTTTCTCGGTTTTAGTATACTCCTTTCTTTCTTTCTTTCATGTTGATTTTTTGTTGGCTTTTGGCTGGCTTTGGTTTTGTGCATGTATAAGTGTTTATGCTACTCATGTCTTCGGAGAAAAGAGGGAATTAAGCAAATAGGAAATAGTTTCATGTTATTTACTTTTACGAATCTAGCAACAGCAGCAGCAGAATAAACCATGTAATTGTAATAGAGATTTAAAACGTGGTAGTTTTACTCTGATTCATTTCCATCATACATAAATTTTACAATATCCGCTCCAGTTCAATATATAAGTAATATCCGTAGTTGCTTTACATTATAACAACTTTATATCCAAAATGTATACGTACGACAGAGAACAAGGCTAGTATTTGCTATTATGGCGTGAGCGCAATAAAATAAAAGTCTTCTGCTGCCTATTTTCTTCGTAGACAGAGAGAGAGAGAGAGAGAGA
>JAHZNC010006733.1:0-11207 GCA_027744095.1 Zhuqinia jingwanae | reverse complement strand
CCATTTTTTAAGCTTAAAACTTTTATTTTTGGTGAACCTGTGATTGTGATATTTTTATAGTTTCCCGCATAATATAGTATCTTGCAACACTCCAGCAAGGAGGTACTGGGAAGCTGCCCTGGTCATAATAATAGTAGTCAGATGAATCCGGAAGTAACCACGTTGGAGACCATGGGCTCTTGATATCTGTTTCATATCTTTCATAATCAGTGTAGTCGCTTTTGAAATTCTTCCCGTGGAACTTGGTGGCAGCTTCTATAATTGGTTTGAAATAGGCGTTATTATGTGGACCAATCTGTATAGCGTATGTGGGAATCAAATCAAGTATTTTAATCATAAGTTTATTCATCTTTACTATTAGCGATATGAGAATATCATTATAACCTCTCCAAGAACTGCAACAATCACAGCATCATATTCACCTTCGTATAAAGTCGATTTAGAACGGGGTTCAGGTACTTCATCTTCGTCGTCATCATCATCATATTCGTCTGTTAGGGAAGTTTTTATTGGTGGGTTCTCTTGTTCTTGCTGAGTAGCCTTTCGTAAAAAGACGAACTCCAATTCAAGGGGATACCTTTTCCCGTTAATTTGGTGCATTGTCCTATATGGCTTTGCTTTTTGAAGGTCACAGTAGAATAGGGTGAGAAAATCAAAGTCATATGAAGTAAAACTGGATGTTTTTCTGAGTGGATCAAAGTTGTCCATGAGTTGGATTTGGCCGTGGCCGGTCGGTCTAATTTCAACTAAAAATGGACAAAAGTTCATTAACAATTATTTGGATAAAATTATTCAACGGTTTTGTGACGACTTTCCAGGTATGTATATATTAGTATGTAGATTAATTTACTTCCGTGATATTGCACTGGGTGGCCAAATTCAAATTTTTGGAATTGAATGTTGGAAGTGATAATTTCAATAATTAACGTCTCTGGTAAACGTGAAGTTTCTTCCAACAATTCCTTCATCAATGCATCTTTCAACCTGCGAAGCTGTTAAAATTGCCAAGAAATGTTTAAAGTTGAAGATTTGATGATATTGTAGTAGTTTTTTATTAGTTTTTTTTACCTCAGGTACCCGAACCAGTTTTGTTTCAATATTGATGGGAGAAAACCAATTAGTTTGACAAAAGTTATTCGCATACAATTTTCTAAGTTTTGAATGCATAGCCGTGGAAGGGTCACTGTTTGTATGCTCCCCTAAAGATCGATCCAATGATTTCAATCTTGTAACTTGGTTTACAAGCATCTTATTTCTCCAGTGAAGTGGCCCTTTAATTTAAGAATCAATGATTCATGTTTTATGAAAACAGGAAACCAGTTGCACATCTTGCCAAATACAAGCCTTGTCCATTTATTTACCAAAGTCGTCGTTGTCTCCATAAGTAAATTGCATTACTGGATTCATAGTAGATTCCTTTTCAGGATTATTGTTATTATAATCATCATTCAAGTCATGATTGTGCTGAACTGTGGCCGCGGAAAACATGATCTTGAGGAGTAATAACATAGATGTTAACGTCATGATGATAGTGTCAATTGTTTGGTTTTGTTTATTTTCAGATCACAGGTACCGTAACTCGTTTGTCTGATAAGTAACTAACTTCATAACTTCACCCTCGATTTTTTTTAACTTGTTGAGATCATTCGCTAATCCATCACAAGATAAGAAGGAGAATAATTCCGACGGAAACTTGTGAGTTCATTCAACCCCAAAGATGTTAGATAGTAAGAAGTACGTCATAACGTCATGACAAATATACAAGGTAAAAGCTTATACATAATATATGTCCCTTCAATACTTTTGGCTTGAATCATTTTCAAAATCTGAAAGTGATGTTATAATTTTAACTTACAGAGACGACCTATTTGTTGACGACGACTATTGTTGGCCATTTGTGGAGCTGCTGTATGTAAGCCCTTATAGGTGTGTGTTTAATTTGAAACATGGGAGACAGACAATATGGTAATCTCAATGGGGGTACCGGTGTAAATTTTGTGGTGGAAAGTGAAGTAGTTAGCTCCCAGACTTTTCACGTAAATGTTCCAGATGTATAATTATTGTTATAATTATTTATTTGGTTTTTCGTTTTACACAAAACCCCATTAATTATATTTTTATCAATGTAGAAAGTTGTTCAAGAGCATCAATTCCAGTGGCAAACAACTTTACAACCAGAGCCAGGAAATGTGTTCGTCACCTCAGAACGATACATAATAAATCACGGAACTCCGGATGAAAGTCATTGGCGAATGGAATTGGATCCGAACTTCAAAGATGAATATGGCGTCCGATATCTATCCGCTTATTTCAAGCTTGAGAAGGCGTTTAGAGACGGTACTGTAATACCAGCACTGTACGGCTTTCAATTACATACGAATGGAGTTGATGAAAGTCAAGACCACGTCAGATGTAAGATCTTTAGATATTATTTTCTTTTTGAAAACATAAACGAAAAAGTAATAATAGTCATATTTATTTTATTTTGTAGACGGTGGTATATCCATGTTTTCAATGGAGAAACCAGCATATGGGTTTTCAAAGTTCATTCCATTCTTGAAGCTGGGACAACCTTTTAGTGATCCCACCAACAACACAGAAAAACTTAGCTTCAAGACATTGTTGACAATTTTTAGTACTAGCACCACGTCTTTGTCGCCAGCAATACACACAATGCCTGTTAACATTCCTTTTGACACTCAAGCGCCGTTGAACCTAGATGCATGGGTTAAACATGGTGTTGACAAGATTCCGGTAGATTCCTATCGCATCAATCGTAAGTGTGAAGTGTAATGGTTTTTATTTTTATTTTTAAATTATGCATGTAACATCTACTCACTGTTTGTAATAATTGTGTTTTGCTAAATTAATTAGAGTACACTTCATACTTCCAAAAGTACTTTGTTTCTAAGAATCAGTCGAAACAGGGCAAGGAAATTGCCGATTTGAAAAAGGAATTTGAGTCAAGGACTCTCTTGATCAAGATACTCGAATTTTGCCAGGCTGGCAAGGTTGAGATGCCCGTCAGTTGGGATGGCCTAATCAGTGTCCTGAAAACGACTGCAGTGCTCAATATTCCACAGTTGAAGGCACTTTGTCAGAAAGAGATTCTTGCCAGGATGCAAGTCAGTAATATGACGGATGTAGTAAAGCTTGTTTTAGATGGGAGTTTGGTTGATGAGGTAGCGTCTCCAGTAATTTGGAAGTTTATGGCAAAGTAAGTTCTACTGTCAAGCTATTATTTTCCTTCCAGGTATCAAGATAAGCCCGTGGTATTATAGCATTTATGTTATATGTTGTTTCATTATATGTGTAGGCACATCCAAGCTCTGAATAAGGATGCGAAGTTCAAGAAATTATATCCAACCTACAAGGAATATTATGAAAGATTGATGCTTGAGGATGATCCCAGTGGTGAAGATGCCAGTGAGGATGAGGAGGTGAATTCATAACGAATGAATCATTGTACATATGTATTAATTTTAATTGTTATTATATATTAGTAGATTAGAAAAAATGGCATTATAGCAAATTGTAGTATTGTCCCGTAAATTCAATGAAATTATACATTGAAAATGCTATAAATAAAATGTAATGTCTAATTATTAATAATAATTAGTAATTAAAGTTTTCCTATCTACCTGTCATGTGCTCATTTAATCACAGATTACATACACAATGTCGTGCATTTTGCAAAAATTCATGCATGCATGAAGCACTAGGGCAAGCCAAGCAACTAGAGAGAGAACGCACAAAGAGGCAAAAAGGGAAGACAAAGATCAGCTGCTTTTTGGCCATTTCACAGCTGCTACATGTATTGGTAAACAATTAAATACAACAGGTGCGTAGCCCTCGTTCGCACATTGTTGGATTAATAGCTTATTGTACAAGTAGGTGCGTTTAAAAATCCTTGTTTCTAATCTTAAAAGTACTACTGATTTCGCAGTAGGCAGTTAGTTGTTAGTAGCATACTTCTACAAGGTTCAGTTTTGTAAAAGGTGAAATAGTGATAAATTATTATCATATTTTTATTTTATTCTGCTTCGTAATGTAATCTTACCAGAGTTGCGGCAATTCTTTTTCAGTTACTGCAAGAGAGGGACAGTATCATCAAAATAGCTAAAAAAAAATAATGGAATCTGAGCTAGAAAAGTTTCGACGAAGAAAACATCTGGAGCAAAAGAAGGAGGAGATAAAAGCAAAGGTCAGAACAACCGCCGACTCCTGGACTCGCTCATTTTACCAAGCTTTGCTTCCCAACTGGAATGATGATGAAGAAGACGAAGACTCTGATGATGACAATGCACAAGAGTCATCTACCGACACTGGACATGATAACCTCACGCATCTCCAACTGCAAGAAACAGTTGATAATAATAATAGAAAGCAAAAGTGGCTCATGTATCTTGTGAAATTTTTCAGATTTTTGGCGTGGGTGTTAGTATACATTGGGTTTTTAAAAATCGGGTTTGGTGCAGTATTCTTTACAATTTCGATACTTGTGTTTATATATTTTAATACGAAACAAAGAAAGGGTAGACAGTTGTTATTTAGATAAGCTAGGTGTATTTTTTTATTTAAAAATGTCAATATTGAAATCGAAATTAATTTATTTCTTTAATATAATATATTATTATTACATTACTTTATAAAATTACACAGGAAAGTATCTTATTTACTAATCAGCAAATACCAGCATTGAGACCAAAAAGTCAATACATTGATGTAAAATAAGCAAAAACGTGTCATAGCTTACCACAAAATAGGGGTAAGCTGTCATCACCTTAATATCCGTACAAGACATGAAATATCTTCTCAACACAGAGCTCCTCTGACTTATCTTCTTTCCCTTTGTAATAAATTGCCTTGAATCCCAGAGAATTTTCCCTAACAAGTGTGTTTCATAATATTCGACAAGCATAGCACAAAACGCACCTGCCGGTATAATCACACCAGCAATGCCCATAGCCTGTATATCTTGGGTGTAATTGATACAAATGAAAGTGGAAAGCACAAGAACCACAAGAATCATGGCATGATGAAGGCTTAACCATCCACTTTTCATAATTTCGTTGATCATAATATTAGCCACCTGCTGGCATCTGTAGAATTTAATGACGAGATGCTCGTCGATAAGACCAAGATTTGTGGCGTAGTGGGGCTTCCCCTGAAAAATTACAACAGAATGTGGTGTTATCCCGGGAATCCAAAATCGGAAGAGTTCAATATAAAGAATGGTCATTGAAACTGGGAATAAGGCAACATTTCCACAGAAGAAAAGACCCCAGTCCACCATGAACATTAGAGGGAGGAATTGGAGATTTAATTTTGGTGTCATCTCAAGCCATTCAACAAGCGTACGGTGAACCGGTTCGTATTGATGAAGCACGGAAAATCCATAAAAGATCGGCAGGAGAAGGGAACCCACGCATATCATAATCAAGGTGCGTTCAGCGACGTAACCACTGGCGTCTTGTCCGGAGGGTAGGAAGCCGTTGTGATGCTCCAGTTTTTCTTGAAATCGACGCGGATCAAATTATTAAAAATTATTGTTTAGATTTAGATTTTCTATTTGTTCAGAACTTACTGAGCATCCAAGCATTCAAGTCCAACACCGCATTATTGACCCTGCAAAGTAATTGCCTTCGCTTCGCAAGCAAGATGGCGATACCAATTATATTTATAATGAAAGCGGAAGCCAGCGCGTCAACCGTAAGATAAATCATACTGCCGAGGATCAGCCTTCCGGATTTTGAGAGAATGTAAACCTTCTCGTCCTCCATACCTTCTCCAAACAAGACGACCGAATTCGTATAGACTCTATACAAAACAGATAATGTGTAAACTGACGCGCCCCCAATGACCAGCCAAAAGTTCCAAAATGAAGGGTACCCGGAAGCTTTCATTTGTTTATTTTGAACATCCCAATTGCATGGAGAGCAAAAGCAAAAGTTTACCAGGTAGATGCGAAACGCTTGCAGACGAATTAATCTGTCATTAATCATTTTAAAAATTAAGAAATAAGAAGTACACTTATACTTTACTAAGTAAACAAATATGACTTTTTTTTTAATTTGCGTCGCTCCTTAGTATACTATTAGGTTACGAATGTTCGACAACTCTTCTATCTGAGGCAGTTCAGTGGCGGTTTATATACATGTAAACTGGGATAACCCATAGGAGCGTGTATACTACATAAATACGCGTGTATAGGTCATTCTCTATTTTTACATGTACCCGACTCAGGCCAAACACAAAATTTTAGCGTGCTACTTTCAAAAAAAAAATTGAGCAATAACATATGCGAAATTTAAAATGAAGCAATAATCTTGCTAGGTATAGTTTACGAAATAGGTAGGCATCTATTTTTTATGCCTACATAGGTACACATTTTCTACGTAAAAAAAAATTTCTCAAGTTTTCTGGAAATTCTGTAACCTGTAAAAACTTTATTTAAACTTGTAAAGCAAAATCGAATGAATTTTTTATTATTATTACATATGTCACAGGTAGGTACTTTTTAGCATATTATTTTTAATAAAAACTCACAAAATTAAAATTAGTAACATTCAAGAGATGTTTCACAATCAAAAATCGTAAGGCATTATGTACTTTGTTCGTATACATATCTACATAATATATTGTAAATACGTTTTGTAGTACAAGCGATCAAGCAAAAAAGTAATAACAAAATAGCAAAATGAAGCTTAATGATATTTTATGCAGATAAATTTTTAAATATTAGAATAGGTACCTATACGAGTGTATTTTATTATTACGTATGTACAGGTATAATATCTACAAGGGAGTCCACTAGTCACGAATTGGAACAAGTAAAAAATTTAAATCTAGAAGTTGAAATGAATACTTTATTATATGATGATATTTTTAATTTCTCCCTCTTAATCTTATGTTATGTTAATCAAATAATATATTTTGTTATGTTATCTCATGTAATCCTTTTTGGATAGCACAAATGTACCTATTTACAATATATGTATATGATAAGTACTCTAATAATTTTCCTACAGAATACAATGTTGAAACTTGAAGGGGTTTTCAATAAGATTAATATGTGAAAATGCTATATACAATGTATATTATACATACATAAAACAAATGTACATACCTACCTACATACTAGCCTACTACCTAGTCGGTGTCCCTGTTCGCGTTCCGTATAACGATTAAATGGACATCATTATTATTTCATAAAAGACTACCTAAAAATCGTCAAATTAAAATACTACCTACAACCTGTATGTAATGAAAAATTTAAAGTACTTATTGAGATGAGCTTTTACTTTTTCCGTCTTTGAGAATATAACATAACGTAAACATTTAACATAAATCTATGGGCATAAAACGTTTCAATAAAATAATAGTATATCTTCCGTTATTTTAAGTAGTATAGATAATTTTATTTGTTTCGCGTAATTTAGAATCGACCCAGGTGGGTGAAAAGGTGAAATTCATGTGAATGTCATTCCAGTTTGAATTCAAGCTTTTTCGAAGTTTGGTCTTCATTTCCAGAAGCAACAAAGCATATAAATGTCTTGTTTTATGATGTGAGTATATGCATGTAAATGTAATAGGTAGATATGTATATATTCCTTGTACTTTCACTTTCCACTCAAGAACAATATTTTACTTTTACTTCACAGCGTACGTTCACATCAACCATGTACAAAATGTTATATGTTACAGTTTTCAAATTCACGTCATGATGAATAATCATCTTTTAAATAGTACTTTTACAGGAGCTTAATCTGTAGGTACATGACCTCTCGACAAAGAAACAGAAAAAGCATGAGCATCGAAATACAACTGTGATTCGACCTTATGAAAAATTTGTAAACTAATTGAGTGAGAACAAACACAATTTTCACTCAATAATCTAATATAATGTAATTTCTAATTCAATAGAAAATATGTTAGAAAATTATGCACGTTTTTCTTCCTTTTTTGTAATGTAAAACATTGTTTTTAGTGATCGTCAGCATTTCATACTCCAATCCAACGGGGGGCGTATGCAAGTTCTCGGTAAAACACTGAAACCTAATCAAATGTTCCATTACCAAGGTTACATTGCTGGATTTTGACAAGTAGATTCCAGACCTTCATTTTTCAGAGCATTTGACCAATGCAGTGAGACACCTTTCTGAAAAAATCAGATACCAGAGACAGGTCAGATCACGGAAATGATTGAAGAGACAGCAATATGAATTATTTATTTATTTTTATAAAATATGAATTATTTATTTTCCTACTTAATTTATTATAAATACCTATGCACATAATATATTGTATGCATACTTTCATTATAATAAGTAGTTTAACAGGTTAATTATTGACTATTGTTTTTGGAAGTTAATCAATAAAGCATACACTTTTTCCTTTTCGAAACCCAATGGCGCAAAGTCATTTCTGATCACTTTTGGAGGAGTTCGCAAAGCCATAAAATACTATTTACTGATTTTTTGTGCAAATTGTAACTGGCTGAATACCTAACCATGAATAAACCTATTTATTCTATATTCGTCATTGTTAGCTGTTTATCAGCCATACAATTGGTGAGAGCAGAATCTCAAATAGTAAGTTTAGCTTTTCAAAAATTACGGGGCGATGTGAGAATTTTTAAATGTTAAATTTTGCAACGGTGTGTGTTTAGGTCACAGTCACTGCCGATCCTCCTCCTACTTCATCTTTGTCTTCATCATCTTCCAGTGAACAAGGTCCAAATGAAGAGAACGGTGGTGATGGCGCAGCAATTGAATCCCTGAACTTTAGACTGCATTACGTGGAAGAACTTCTTGTGGCATTTTCAAGGAATATCAGGGATTTAATCAAGAGAGTTAAGCACCTGGAAGCAACCGCAGTTAATGTTGTGGACGTCGGAAGTAATCTGCCAAAGACTAAGGAAGAAGGAAGGAACAATAATTATTTTAAAGATAGGCATAACTATAAGAATAACTATCGTTTAAACTATAACTATGATGATCATCATTCATTTGAGAAAAATGCTAAATAAAAACTGAATGATTGAAACGCAAAAAAACTAATTAAATTATTATTATGATAAAAAATGAAAAGGCAGAACATAATAAATGTTGCATAGGTAGGTATTTTTTATTCTGTTGTGTATTCAACAAAATTCAATGCAATAGTAATATACAACTAATATCTTATCGAAATAAGTTTTATACAAAACAATAACATATTGATTTATATATTAAACACGAGCTGCGACCACTTTCCAAAAAAATAGCTCAAAGTTTTAGCCTTGGTATATATGTAACTATACGATTATGAATTCTTCTTGTCAAGCCAAATTAAATGACACGACTATATTGGTGTGGTGTGATGAATACACGTGATAAAAATCAAAATAAATGATTTGCAAAATACATAATAATTCAAGGTTTTAAATAACAAAACAATTTATAAGTTAAATTTTATTTAGATTCTTTGAGCAAAAAGAAAATAGCTTCGTATACGGTATATTTTCATGTATACTAATATGAAGCAGTTAACTTTTCTAAAAAAAAATATTGATTAGATCAAGGTTTAATACTGATTGGTATTAAAACAAGCTTTTTAGTGAACAAGAACAGTTGGAGCGGCGACAACAGTCCTGTGAAGTACTGGGTGGGAAATGAGGGCAGGTGCGTGATGGACGACTGGGGTGGAAACAATGGTTTTGTGAAGGACTGGAGCTTGGAGGACTGGGGTGGAAACAATGGTCTTGTGAAGGACTGGAGCTTGGAGGACTGGGGTGGCAATGGCAATCTTGGCTGCGGGAGCACGGTAAGAGTAGCTGGAGGCATAGGATGTTGGAACAAGAGTCTTGTACAATGGACCGGTGTGCACGACAGGGGCAGAGATAACCCTCTGGGAAATTACTGGAGAGGAGACAATGGTCTTGTGAATCACTGGGGAGGAAACATAGGTTGGGGCGTGGACGAGTGGGGCTGAAACAAGGGTTGGGGAGTGCACAACTGGACCGGAGGCAAGGATGACTCCAGCATTGGCAACAGCCAAAGCGGAGAGGATGACGATGGCAATCTAAAATGAGAAATAAAATGCAAAAACCATTCGATAAATATCTTCATTTTGATTAATTTAAATATTGAAACAAAATATAAGCATACTATGTACATTGTATTAAGTCTTACGGATTGCATGATGATATTTTTTGGGGGATGACACAAACTTCAATAATTCAGATGACTGAACAAAATGGAACTTACAGATCAAGTGAGTACAAATGAGATCTTTCAGTGTCCTTTTATACGATATTTTCGTGTATGTGACTAAAAGCGTTGGTGGTCAAAACAAACGGTGGAGTCGGTGGGTGACGTCCTTAATATTGATACGGAATGGAATGTATTTTTTTTCTGGGAATGCGGCGCCTATTTTACAGGAACAAAAAATTGACAAAATTAGGCACTTTTACACACGCACATTTACATAAATACAAATTTATTTGGTCATGTTAAAAAAGTAACAAAAAAAAATCAGAATGCATTGACAGAAAGGTATCATCATTATTTGTGATGTTATTATGATCATCTCATCATGTATATGTATGTAGTTTTTACTTCCTTGCATATTATACTGTTAACTTCCTGTAGGTACCAATTAAACAATGTTGCTCAACAACGAAACCAGCAACACGGCAAATATTATACTCTCAATAACAGTAATACAAGTAAACCAGCTTTTGCACAAGACATGCATATAAAATCACATAATTGTTCAGAAGACATAAAAAATTTGTTTAGCTTGACTTTTTATATTTATGCCGACGATGCATATAGGTTTACGTACTTTCGTGTCAAGTTTAAGGTCAACATTACGCGTTCCATTCGCAAGGAATGGACAACCAAAAACAAGAATGAAGAATATTAGTTTTGTATAGATAGCGATAGCTTCCTCCAACGTCCTGGTGGGGTGCTGGTGACGAAATCCATCCTTTGTTTGTTCAAAGAGTTGATGTCCCTGGATAGCCATTGCTTATATTAAAGATGAGCCCCAATGTCAGACGATAAATTACATTATGTTGGCACTTATAGGCATTTTATATGGTGTATCTAGCTTTATTATAGGTTTTGTATTTTGTTCAAGTAACTCAACAAGAACAGTAGCAAAAATCCACTTGTGGTGCTGATTGTGACAAACACTGTAATTATTTCATTATTTTTAAC
>JAHZNC010006732.1:0-11179 GCA_027744095.1 Zhuqinia jingwanae | reverse complement strand
CACGATCATCAGTAGTGGAAAAAATGGAAAATAATACCTGGTGTGAAATATAGTTGACCTTTTGCACGTTCCTTGTTCTTTTGCCATTAATGGACGATGACCAAGTAGCCCAGGTTTGTCCTGTTGAGTTGACTAGCCAAACCATGCAGCACTTCTTCTTCTTCTCTTTTTTTTTTAAATAAAATAAAAATGGACAAGCATGTTTTTTTTCTACAAGAAAAAAAAAGTAGCAAGAAACAAGCTGTCATCCAGCAAAATTCCATTTATTCTCACTCTCATGATATTGCATAATCATCTTATAATAAATGTGTTTCTCTTACTAGTTGTCTCGCTGCTTTGCTAGTGTGATGTGATAATGGTAGTAGCAAAAGGCAGTGTAAAGTAATAAATGAATGTTTTTAGTAAAAAAAACATTAGCAACTCGTTTTCAGGAAAAATAGATGGAACAAGAGCATGCTATATGCAGTCAATATAAAGAGAAAGAAATCGTTTAAAAGCATTTTTATCATCAAATGAAAATAGTCAAATGGTCCGAAGAAAACAGAGTATATATTATAGGCATGAGGTGAGGTCCATTTTTTTACCAGAGAGTAAAAAGGCGCTGTGGCATGTTACATACATAATAGTCGTCCCTGGTCTAGTGTAATAATTTATATTTTGACAAATTGTCAAGAAAAGGTTTCACGGAGAGAAAAGTGTGATACATAAATTAATGGTTATAGTATTAGATGTAGTAGTAGTGGCAATGCAATGTTTGTGAAGTCAATGTATGCAGATTTATTAGTATGTGGTTTGTTCAGTAGTGCTGGTTTAGTAATGGAATAAGCGTCCGTGTCCGGGTTCTGGTTTGTTTGATGGTTTTAAAGCATGTTAATGGTTTTCTTTTGCTGTGAGAGAAGAACGACTTTTGCACATGAAACGTGTAGTAATCTATTATTCGTTAAAAAGGAGCATATGTCAACGATAAGAACAAGTGGTAGTTTTGAAATTTCAAATAAAATATTGTCATAATATGATCAACTCTTTTAGTACTTTATTTCAGCTCTTCAGAGATGATAAATCATTACGTTATTACAGATTACTAATAATACAAACCACGGCTTAAGTTCAGATTCTTCTATTCCGGTGACATAGCATGGAACTTGGAACCACAGTCAAGATGATCTTAAATACAAATACCTATTAAATATCTCATTATATCTTCACACCTATATCGTGTATAGTATAACTTTTGTCGGTGCACTTTTACCATTTACCATCAATAGAAAGCATACAATTTATTATAAACTATGTATACATCAGGTATATGTAAACGTTCTATGTTACCGGTCAGCCCGTTCCTTTCTTTTCACAACTCAACTCCTTCAGTCTTCAATTTCAACTTAAACTCTAGCACAAAACAATGCATTCTTAGTTCTCAGCATGCATGCATAGGTATATACATGCATATAAAACATATCTTACTTTTTTGCATGCATAATAAATACTGCTTCGGACAGTAGCGTTTTCGATAATTTTTATCAAAGATACAAAGAATTCACACTAGAATTCTCTTTCAATTTGACTTGAATTCTCACTCAACAGAAATATATTGCCTTGCAGAAGAAAAAAGCGGGATCAACATAATAAGCAAAAACAGAATTATAGCTTCAACTCTTAAACGCAATTTTTGTGTGTTATCTCCGATTTCATCACCGTATCATCTGCATCCCACTGTACTACCTTGTCCGATTTGTATCACGTACATTCGTCAGTTTGGCATTTTATCTCGTCTTAAAATCGGATGGATGGTATGATGATAATAATAATGATGATGATGCTACGCCTGCTTCTAATATACACTTCTCTTTTTCTCGATTGCATTTTGCATTATCCATCCCGTAAAAGTGAAGTAAAAAAATGCCAAGCCATCCCAGGCATTAATCACCATTGGGTCACCACTGCTAACTTTTTTACTCTGCTGATATCGCTACTATTTACTTTACTTGATGAAAATCAGGAATTTTCAAAGTGGTAAGCAATACCATCACTGTTCATTATGTTACTTTTTTGTACTTCATCATGCCACATTATGCCAAGTCACATCATCCTCCCAACTTCAACTCAACACACATAATATATTATTATTATGCAACTTTTAATGAAAACTTTGAAGAAAGGTCCATCTGTTCACACACATACCTTTGTATAATATACTCTTTCAACTTATAAAAGAACAGTCACAGAAAATTGTTCGAAACTCAAGGCAACACGTTTTAAAAACTCACATCATATTGCATATACACACATGTGTGTATGCGTTTAAAATTGCATGGATGCCAGCGCATCCTCATGTGACTTATTTAATGTGTGAACTGTGAAGAAAAAAAGTCTAAATAAAAAGAAGTTCATTAACTTGTCCCGTATGCTCGTCCGTGGTATGTGCACACATACATGACATTGGTCAAGTCAACAACGGCAACGGCAGGAAGGCACAACGGATAGTACATAGAGTGTCTTGTATACTAATAACTTCAAGAGTAAAACTGAACTTTATTACGTTTTTTGCATATTAAAATGAAAAGTTTGCCCACGGAACTGTCGGAGGAACTCATTTGCAGCTACGTTCATAATAATAATTGCAAAAAAGCAGCGAATTGCTAATAATACCGTAAAACAAACCTTTAGAGGTATTAAATATTCGATAGTCATCATCGTCGTCATCATCATCAAAAAGTAATAAAAATAAGGATTTTGCTTTTTCAGTTGTACAATATCATCATTATCTAATGGTATCATCAGGATAATATTCACAAGAGCTAGAAGAGACCATGTTATAATTAATAGACTTTGATTTTTTTCAAACTAGTCAATTATGTCCAACAGGACAGTCTGCTTGAGTCGAGCTCCAGTCCAGTTTTTGTCTTTTTTTAATGATTAAAAAATGATAAGGAAAAATTAATTGCTCCCTTGCCTTTTGTATTTTTTTTTGTCTTGTGGCTTTCTTTAGTAAAACAAAGCATCACGTAAAACTCTGCTTGAAGGCTTGTATTGTTGTTGTTCTTGTTGAATCTTTTACATCAAATAGATTTATGTTTGTGTGGAATATATGGCGATGATCATGATAATGACCATGCCCTCATGCTAAACAAAAAGAAGAAGAGTACAAATTAGTCATGTAAATCTTTTTTATAGTATGCATGCAAAGCAGCAGCAGTGATGTCAGAGTCAGTGCTGCTAATTGCCTCCAGGTGAAAACCGAATTATAGGGAAGGGCACACGGACATATTAGTAAACCTAACAGGTAGACACACTGAGAGATGTAGTGATTTGATTCATTATGTGATTGAAAGGTGTGTTGCGCAGTATATGTTTAGTCTGTTACAGTGCATGATAAATAAGTATACATTGCTGCGATCGATAGGGCGAGTGACTTAACTGTTGATAAATATTGGTTACAGGAAACAAAGTGAGAACAGAAAAAAAGCGATCTTATAAGGAAAATAATTAACATGATAGGATGATTGTTGTTGCTGACTGACTACTGACTGATTGTGAAGATATACAAAAGACCTGTGTGATTCCACATGTCATGCTCAATGTTACACGATAACAGTAGGAGCATTATAATTTTCTTTTTTACTCATGATTTGATGAAAACAACATAGAAAGTAAATTGAGTTTGCCATGTCATATATAACTAAAAAGAAAGGAAATGGTGAGAATGCAAACTAAAAGATATATAAAGTTGGGTTTGCCTTTTTTTGGTATATTCATATTATAGGTAATTATGCCACGAGGAATAGTACAAAGGGTCAATAGTCAATACAGATTATTACCTTTACAAAAAAATATATTTAATGGATTTATATTACAAAGTCAAGTCATTATCATCATCATCATTCAATTTTCTCGGTTTTGCAGTTTGAGTTGAACAAAACAGGCCAACGCGCAAATAAATTGATACAGGTTGGTGGTGATTATTGCGGTAGCAGAATATTTTTTGTTGGTGTTATTTTTTTTTGGCTTGTCATTATGTAATTTGTAGGTATTCCTTTTTGTGGTTTCTGCTTTGATACTATCAGTGGTTGTTTGTGTTTGTTGTTGTTGTTGTTGTTGATGATGGTAAAGATGCTTTTCAAAAAAAATCCCATCGTTTTTTTTCCTGTCGACAGTAATGAGACAAATAGGTTGGTTAGTTGCTTTTGATAATGATTACCTGCAAATGTATATATATGATATGATTACACCACACCTGAGAAACACCTGTAATATGATGGATTTTGTTTTTCTGTTGGTGTTGTGCTAATTGCATTGCAGTGTGTTGCATGCATTTGTTAAATGATATGGTTGTATGAATTTTTTTTTGCTGCATACAAATTCGGATGTTGATAGCTAACATGTAATTCATCTTTTTTACACCTTGTTATTATTATTAGTAACAAAATATTATTCCTTCAAAATTATAGCAGTAGTATAAGTATAAAGTGAAATGAAGGAAGAGAGAATGATGTATGTGAGATGGGTAATTTTTGCAGTAATTTTTATTTAATTCGATTAGATGATTAACTTTGTGAATAAATTTGTATATTTTGTGAGTGTGAGCGAATGATAACAATATAATATATAATGTGAATGTAAGGAGATATATTTCTGTGGTGGTGGTGGTGGTAGGCGCAGTAGCAAGGAAAACATGCATTTATTCAGATTCATCGTCTGAATGCTAATTAGATTTTCTATTTTCTTGTGTGCTAAAAAAGAATGTTTTAATAAAAATAATGTGAATTCGGTATTCTCTATGCTGCTGTTTTTAATGGTTGCATTTTTGGCTCTGTTGTGTTTGTGTGAGTGTGTGTGTGTGTAAAGGGCAGTGCGCAATATACAACATTAAAATTCTGTAAGGATAAAAACGTAGTAAAATATAAATACATAAACGTAAAAGGAAAAGGTGTGAAGACTACTAATTAGAAAATACACGGGGTCTTTTGACACTTTTATGTTTTCTTTTTTTGAAGATAGAGATAGAACGACTTTCTTTGTTCCCTCTCAAATATGTTTATGGAAATATTTTTTTATTGCAATTATCCTTTTAATTTATTTATTTACAATTTAAATGTTTTTTTTTCTTTCGTTTTGCAGCACGGGAATACTTGTCTGCATGAAGCCTCCTGGAGGGGCTATGCCCGTCTCGTAAAGGTGCTGAGCAACAAGCAAACGGTGGACCGTCAAAATCATGGTGGCTTCACAGCCCTCCATTTAGCCTGTCAAGCGGGTCATAACCAGTCAGCGAGAGAACTCCTTTTGGCAGGAGCAGATCCCAACTTAGTCTGCTTAGCGCTAGGGCTGGTCCAGATATTCAAAATAAGGTAAGGTTTTTTTTGTGTTTTGTATTATTACCTAAAGATCTCATGCAGTGCCGCGTAGGCCAGTGTTTCCATTGTATTCAATTTTGAATCCCTTTTTTTGATATTTTTATTGTTGTTGTTAGCATGTCACTCTTGAACCAGTGTGTTTTGCTAAAAAGGAAACTGGCTAACTTGATTGTGGTTTTGAGGTCTGGCATTCAAAAGTGTATATATGTAGCTTTTAAATATGACACGTCATCATCATCACATTTAAAGAATACACACATACAAATCTCACTTTATCCTAGTCGATTTTACTTTACGAGTACATCTTCATTCTAAAATGCATTTTACATTCAATTCTTTTCAAGTTCAAGTCAACCCATTTATTTATCTGTCCAAGTCATTTCGTCCAAAAGTTAAGTTGTTTGTTCAAGATGCCTTTCAAGATGTAAATGAAACCGGATAAAAAAATAAGTTGCATGTATTATTATTGCAATGCATGAAATACAGTGGACTGTTTGGCCGGTCAATAATGTTTGGTTTGGATAATATGGACATGTGATAAGTATGATGATTGTCAGTATGCATACAATACAAACATAACAAACAGTGCACAGTTGGAGCACCGACCAAACAGACCTGACTTGAGAAAAATTCATGTTTAATCCAGTTTTCAACTTTATATAATCCTTTTGCTATTTATTATTCCTGTTGGCTAGTCTGATGATGATGATGATGATGGCGATGATGATATGATAGGCAAATGGAATAATATTAAGTTGGTAGGTATATAGTTTTTGTGCATAGTTTTGTTTAGTTGACAGGCAGGCTGGTGGTAGTGGTGATATCGATTTTTTTTTGGCAGGAGGGCTCTTCTTTCTACCTTGATCTTGTCCTATCATTCTCATCATCATCATCATCGTCATAATCTGTTATTGTATTCCTTAAAAGTGAGAACGAGATTATTACATAAAAACACACAAAACTCCACGATACACAGATACCAACACCATCACCTCCTCCTTCTTTTCTGTAATACACTTTTACTCCACCTTACCCCTTCCTCTTTTTAAGGTAAAATTTAATAGAAATATTTACACCTTTTCCTTCGTGCATTTAGAAAAAAATGCAAAAAAAAGATTAACGTAAATATTTTTTATTTAAATTTTGTACGCTGCTCACTACATTCTCATATGTCGTCCAGTTTCATGGATGAACCACTTCATTAACACATTCTCTCATTCTTTTTTAAGTAAAAAGACGCTATGTAGTTTTACATATCTATACGTACAATACGAGTATATAGGAGATAAAGAAGAAAAAAAGGAGGTGAGGTGATATGACTTTTTGCCGTAAAGAATAGAGCACGCCTCATTGCTTTACTTGCTGCCTTGTTGCTTGAGGACAATAAATGTCAACCAAGGAACATAAAGTAGATGTTAGAATGTGGCCAGGCGAGATAATTTAAGTTTAAGTGGACAGGTCAATTTCTTTTTACTTTTTACCCTGGCATTTCTTACGTTTTTATTACGCGATATATATATTTTTGTGGTGATGGTGGAGGACGAGGACGTCACAGTCATCATCATCATCCTCATGATAAAATGTAAGCGAAAGAAACGAAAGCACACACGGATTCTCGCATCACTTTGTGTACATTATTATATCATTTTAGTTCATTATCGCAACAGACAAAAAAAGCAAAAGTAAATAAAAAGAGGGAGGCGGAGAAGAAGAAGAAGAAATGATATTGTATCATCATCGTCATCATTATCATCATGATCCTCCTATCGTATCAATGATGATGATTATTGTTATTATTATTGCATTTGATGAGGTTTTTCAGATGAGTGAAACAAAAAAAAGTCTGAAGAATGCCGGGCAAAGAGAGAAAGAGAGAGAGAGAGAAAATGAATATAAAAACGTCTGACGTTTTATTTATCAGAGAGTGAAGTTCAAATTAGATTTTTGTTTACACTGACAAGAATTATTAAATAGGGAGCTGCACATTCCTACATGAGACCATTTACATGTTTTGTTAGTCCATATAATAGTTAATCAACCAATGTAAAAAGTAAAAATATACACAGGTATAATTTAAACATGGAATGACGAAGAGAAAATGCAAAGCTTATTCATTGTTAAAAAAATTTATCCTCCGAATGTTGGTCTATGTATCGCATAGTTGCAGAAGTTTTAGGCATGTATTAGTGTAATATTTTAATAATAAAGTAATATTAAATGCCGTCATGAATTGCAAGAAGGAATTCATATAAAAAGAGTAGAAGGGTTAAATTGACCATCATGCAAAAATGTTTACAGGCAAAATTATACTGGTTGTTTCGACCAAGTTGGTCTTATTATTAGACACAGATTATATGCCAATCTTCTCACTAATCAGGCATACAATATATATTCATAAAAAAAGTAAGTAAATATAATTAAGGTGCAAGTTGAGTCTGTTGATTTGTTTTGTTAGACACAAATTGACTGGCGAAATGGAAGATGAAGAAGAAAATAGATAAATTGTGCATGATGTTTATATTTTTTGTCGGGCGATGTAGGTATATCATATGTATATGTATGTAAGATAATGATGAGAGGTGAAAAACGAAAAAAAGATATAATACAAGTATAAAAAGAGGAGAATCAACAATCGACATCCACACCAGCTCAAAAAAAATCATTATTAGTTCAGTGATCGGCGAATTGAAAAATTGCACTTTCATCATTTGCAACGCGAATACAAAATGAAATGGCATAAGCTCAACTTTTTTTTGAAAGCTATTAAGCTCATTATTTAAATGAAGAAAAGAAAGAAGGAAAGAGAAAAAAGGAATGAAAGCACATTGAGGAATATGTTTGTGAGGCTCTTTTGCTTTGTTAGCTAATTTATTTTGGTTGGGGTGAATGATGAAAAGAGGAGAGATGGCTGAATCGTGTGTAGCAAAATTTTTTTTTGACGATGGAAATAATAATAATAACAATATCGTTTATTTTGAATACTCTGAACCTGCCTGTCCTGTCATCTTCGGATCACAACATTCAATAAATATCTGCCAAAGCTACATGTGTGTATATACTACATGGTGTGACGGTCAATGGTCATTGTTTGGTAATTTGGCAAAGAATGAAAAAAAGGAAGCAGGCAAGTGGACAGCAGCAGCAGGAGAAAAAAAAGAAGAAATCATGAGGAGTAGCGAGCATTGCGATCAATGGCGATGATGATGATCATTATTATCATGATCAAATTCATAATAAAAAAGGATCAATCTATTAAGCCCATTAAGTCATAATTCAATAGCTGTCCTAGTCCTGTCCCGTCTTGTCTACATTTCATTTATTCTCTTTCAAACATCAAATCAAAAGAGTAAAATGGGAACATGTGTTATGTGGTGGTGGTGGTGGTGTTGGTGCCTGATTGTGAGTTGTGCAAAATATCCATTAAAAAGACTGATGTACCCATTATTATTTTTGCTGTAAAAAAATATTCAAACTCATTCCAATTTCACACACTGCACCTCTTTAATTCGGTCGCTGTGTGTTTTCTTCCTCGTTCTTTCTGTATATTATCATCATGCTTGAATGGATGTAGTATATGTTTTTTTTTGCTGAAGATGGAAGCATCCGCTCATAGATTTTGTTATACCCTCAAATCAATCGAGAGACTCTCAATCAGTCAAAACATCATGTCATGCCAATGGTCAGCAGAAGGCTCAAGTCAAAGTCACTATTTTTTCGGCCATGTTCTTTTGTAGTGTCAGTCAAAGTATTTATTATTATACGGATGATGACTTATGTTCCTCTGGTCAAAGTAGACTTTTCTGTGCATCCTAGTACCCATCTAGCTACGAATTTTCATGTTTATTTGAAGTTTATGGTTTATATACATACGTTGTACGTAGATGAAACGATTGAATTTTACATTGCATCCCTCTTGCAAGATTATCCCGTAATCGACTAAATAATAAAAAATGATAGCTGTCAAATTGAAGTCAAGATAAGTGAACAAAACGACGAGATCTCCGCATCAACGAACCTACTCTTCTGCTGGTGTGATATGCAGTCACCAACGTGAGGAGGATTGTAATGCACTTGTGGTGGTAGCGTATAATAATGGCATGGCGTTTGTGGTAAAAAAAAGTCATGAGCTTATCATGATCACGACCATTATGTTGGTTTGTGCGTGTGCGGTTATAAAAGTTCAAAATAAGCATGTCGTATGTCATACCTTGCACTTCCCTCGATAAATTGGAATTGCTACATTGATGCAGCACAGTATAATGTGTTGATATGGGCTTTTCTGCTTTAACCAATAAATTTTTAAATCGGTTGGAAGAAACTTTAGCAAAAAAAATACAACCAAACTTTTGTGCTGGTGTGGGCCCATATTAATATTCAACCTAATATATGTGTGGGCTGTTCTTTAAAGATCTTTTCATTCATCTGAATTTTATGTACATTCTAAAACATTATGCTAATGAAAATTAGATTAATATTTTACATTACATAGGTATATATTTAGGTATATTTTATATTACTACAGTAAAAAGGCTCTTTATATTTGAAAAAATACATTTACATTGTTTTAAAAATATTATGTTTAAGTGAATATATGGCTATTATAAAGTGTGTGGCCTTTTTTTCCTCATTCAAAAATTTCAAATATTATCATCAACACAACATAGTGTGTATGATTTATTGAGCTAACTTTATCGTTGTTGAATCCTGATTTGACTTGCACATTCGCATCTTCATCTTGCTCATACTGCGGCAATTTTGCAGACTATACCTTTTCTAAATGAATGATGTCCCTTGTCTTGTTTTCTTTGCTTGACTGTTGTTGTTTGAATCTCTGAATGAAAAAAATATATATATATGACCGTGTCGTGTCACAGTCGTGATGGGAGGATTTGGCTTTATTGACTGCATAATCATTATGTTCACTCAGAAGAGGAGATATTATTGTGAAATTATTGCTTACTTTCTGGAAAATGGCGTGACTTGACGCGTACGATACCACCACCACCACCACCAAATCATACAAGATTGCATTACTATGACATGTATCGTCAATTTGTAGGCGAGGAAGAGAAGAGAAGAAAAAAAACATGCGTATCTTGTTTTCTTGATACTGCAACATAAAAAAATATCAAAGTGAATGCGGCAAGATAGAAAAAAAGAAAGAATGAATGAATGTGTATATACAGCCGCCATTATATATGGTATAATATTTTGAAAAATATTTTAATGGTTATTATTATACCAACTGGTTTAATAATGAAGAGTCATCATAAATACACAAATTGCATATTGCAAGCCACGAAAATGGCACTTGTAAACTGTCAACGTGGCTATCTTTTATCTCCGTCCGTTTGTCTTCTGTTTGTGTCTCTATGAATGAAGGAAACAAAGACATTCTTTTGAGGAAAGTGAAAATCTTTCTTTATTTCTAACGAATTAGCTGAATATATAATATTATTTCTAATACCAACTCTTTTTCCCTAAAAGAATCAAATCAGCAGCATGTCCAACTTTTTTGTTTTGTTTTGCTGCACAGCATGGGACCAGCCAATTTGAAACATTTATAACTTTATATACTATGCTGAGCATAATAATATGATAATGCAGGGAGATTGAAACAAACAAGGCGACATAACAAAAAATGAAACAACAGGCAAAGCAGTTAGTGTGACAAATAAGGAATTTAATGCACTTTTAACCATTTTTATCAAATCAGTGGTTGTCTTATAATCGCAACGAGAGAGGAATAAAGACTTTTGCTTGATTGAATATTTTTTTAAAAAAATGGGTAGAATAGAGTTGTTTGTTTGTTGTCTCAGGTTTGCTTA